>CM076578.1:1633314071-1633524711 GCA_034641835.2 Pinus albicaulis | reverse complement strand
TGGTTTTTGTGGAAGATAAGCTTTCAAGTCTCAACTTTCTCAAAGCATTTACTATAAGGATGTGGTAGCTTTGCTTGAGCAAGAAGCTATTGAAAGGTGTGAGTCCAACACTAGAGAAAAGACAAATGTGGATGAACAATTACCAGATCAAGAACAACTTGAGCATGTAAGCAATCACAATCACAACAGTAGGAAAGAAGGCTAATCTGTTCAGATTCCTGAAGTTGAATATATATATATATATATATATATGTTTAAAATAATCATTATAGAAATTTCCCTATCCTCTAAATTAATCTCTGGAAGAAGGGAGTTTCAGGTTCAATCTATCTCGCCTAGTCCATTTTGGCTTTAAAAAAAGGGGGTTAAGATGGATCCATTATAAAGACACAATTTAGGTCATCATTTTTAAATTGAAAGAGGCACCACAGATGTTTTGGTGGTTGTCCCCACTTGAATTGCTTAAATCGGTCATATTTTATTTCTTCCTTAACACAATAATATTATAAATCATGGTCACATAAAAGTTTAAAACTTAAAAGAGCATCATGGTCATCATAAAAAAAATTCAAATTATCTTATCATCAACAACATTCCCTCAGTTACACAAGTCAAGGTCATCATAAATTAACTTATTTTGCCACAAATTCTACCCATGACATACATCATCACAATGATGCCAAGGTCACAGATTAAGACAAAAGAGTTACAACCATTAAGTTGGAACCATGGTATATTCATCTCCAATTTCTCAAGCCTGCAAAATTATTACATCATTGAGTTGTTTCTGCATCCATAGCACCAAATCCTAGATTTAAGTTTTAACCATATAGTCAGAAGAGCATATCCACAAATAATGAGCTTATAATTTTTCTATTTCCATAACCACACATTGTTGGTTGAAATTGAATGGTTTTCAATTATATATAATATTGCTTTAGTATTACAGAGGTTGGCAAATTATTAAGAGTGGATAAATAAAAAAAATATCATGTATCTAATCATTGCAACATAATAAGAACCGAATAAGAAAACAAGAAAGCTCAAACCTGCAGTATACAAAGCTATGGTCCCAAGTCTCACTATATCGCTACTAAGCAAAAAGCATAAGCATTGCTTTCTACTTATAAATCAATTATGTAGATGGAAATTACCTTGCTGCAGTGAGACAGAGGAAGCTCTACTTACACACAAGTAGAATATCTCTTATTGTCATTTTTAAAAGAAGAGTAGGACACAAACCTCCTTGGTCTCTTTCCAATTTGCATTTCCCAAGCCCTCTCCATTTATGGGAACATCAAGGTGAATTTTTTTGATATTTCATCAGTGACATTTCTTGTTTTGAAGGCATTCACTCAAAGGGGATCTACAAACAGACCCTTACTCTGAGAATCCCATAATGTCTGGTTCTCCATATCTTTACAATGAAAACCACTTATACTATAAATCAACTCAATCCAATTCTCATACAAGATGAGGAATTTTTTCAAATAATTGGGCTCATATTGCACAGTTATTATCTTCATAGAATGAGGTATGCGCAGATATTTATAAATTCCTAAATGACATCAATAACCCATCCAAATAGTGTTTTTCAATTCCTTTGTAGACAACGTGAAGTCTCCAACTTCTACATTCCAAAATCGACTCTGTTCTGGGCATTTATGGACTGTTCTGAGCAATGAAGCATTGTTTTCACTTATCAAAGTCCCTAGACATTCTTCATAATTTCGGTGGCCTAGTAGTGATACTCTCAGTTTGCTCTAGAACGCTCCCAAGCTCCAATCTACACACGCCTTCTCTCCCAAAAACAATTTTCCTTGCTCTAAAAAATGTTCTTTTCTTCTTGCTTTTTCAGGTCTGAATCCCAAGTATTAGTGTTGGATCCTATTGTTAAGCATCTCAGGAAGGTTCTACATCATTCATGTCCCCTTGTGTCTACTCCTTGCTTTTCTCTTCACCTTTCCAGCAAAAATAAAAATAAAAATAAAAAATAATGGCTCATAGGGCTAAAATATAATTTTCATCATGTAGCCATGGTCTTCCTCCTTTTGCATTTTCGTTGTTTGTGGAATCAAAACAATATTTAAGATCCTTTCCTATTCTCTCTGCAACATTTCCCATCAATCCATCCACCAACTCCTCTAAAAACGGTAGATGAGGATGCAAAACAAATTATTTTTCACATACACCATGGCAAATTGGTTTTTTCTGAATTTAATGGTGATCAAAACAAACACGGAGATCCTTTCCATTCTTCCTGGTACATTTCCTAAGAATCCAATGAGTATGATGCTCCAAAACTAGTTTACAATGGAAGAAAACATATTTTTTATCATTTAAATAATGGAACTGTGAATTTTGAGGATGCACACAGCATTAAAGTCAAAATCCCATATCAAAGATTCCCATGACCCCACTCTGGGATGATGAATGTTGAAGATGCACGCATCATCAAAGTCAAAAACCCAGATCAAATATTCCAATGACACCCTTTCAGAACTAAGATCACACATAGGACATTGAAGAGTCACGTCTGGTGATATGACATCCATGAAGCCTTGGCATGGTCATGAAACTACCAAGAAATTTAAGCCTTGGTCTGAAGATATCAAGATTGTTAGTCGATGCATTGATGCAATTGCTTGTAAAAAAGTGTTAAGGCCATCAAAGGTGGACTGATATTATACTTATACAAGAAAACTTCAAGAAAAAGAGGAAGAATGACCCAGAGTTCTGCAAACCTAACATGGGATGGAATTCAAAACCAACAATATCATATTAATCCTAAAGATTGGTAAGTTTATGGAATTGCTGAAATGGAAATCAAGGTTTAGTGGAGAGTAATGGTAGTTATTATTCTCCAGGAAAGATATCTCACAATGTCATGGGAGAAGCACTACAAGTGTATTCCTTTCTTTGGTTTGCAAACATGTCCAAAGAGCCTCACCCCCTGGTAAAATAGATTTCGAAGCATTGTTGGAAGATTTCTTCTCATTTGACCATTACTCACTGCCATTCCAATATTTCAAAGCTCCATCATCTTAACTCTAAGTATATTTCTTCCTATGTTAATGCCAATGGATAACCAATAAAAGTAGATTGATGGTCAGCTCAGAAGATCAGCACACTATTCTTCTTACATCTTGTCCCATGGGTCACCCCAAATTCCTAATCTAAATACTGAGCTGTGAGCTAGAAATGCCATAGATGGAACATTAATCAAAAGAAGTGTAGGAGTGGGTTGGGGTCCCTCTCATGTCATCAGCGTCTAGAGAAACCCTGTTCTCGTGTCAAAAATAAAAAGCATAAAGATGAGAGGGATATATCGTAACGCTCGCAGGCTTTCACCATCTAGAGTTGGATGGGACGTTCATTGAGAGAATCGTAGGGGCGAAAACTCCCAAAAGTTTACAATATCATGGGTTCTCAAGGTGGACATTCTTTCAAAGACACAGATCAGAATGCTTCAACCACATTCCCTCCTTCCTTTCCAAGTGCAAGAGTCTCCTACGATCACTATTCCCCTAGGGCTTGAAGTTGATGACGAATCTGAACTTTGAAGCACTTTGCAGCCTTGCTCTATAATATTCCCAATTAGCAGCAGCTAATTGGCAATATTAAATTTTGGGGCCGTTTTCTTTTATAAAGATAAGCCGATTAATAAAGTCGGTAAGAAGACACTTAGCCTTCATATTTGCTAGCTATTACCTCACCTTCAGGCGCCTTTTGAAGGTAAGAGAGTCATTGGCAGCCATGGTGGTATCAAGTCCACACTAGCGGGTATTAAAGGACAGGGCAGCAACAATAATTGACAGGCAAGGTTTTGAACAGGTGGAGGAGACCGCCCTTGATCCTTTGTTTTGGGCACGTGTGAGGGAAATTTTGAATTTCACCAAGCCCATTTATCACATGATTCGCTTTTTCAGATACAAATAAACTAGTGATTGGGGAGGTGTATAAGCAGATGGATAGCATGTTGGGGCAAATAAAAGATGTTGTTAAGGAAAATGATCCCAACTTGTATGTGATGATTCACGACTGTGTGTGTGCACGGTGGAATAAACTTAATGTTCCACTACATGCCTTGGCATATATCCTTATGCCAAAATACTACTCTCCATCTTGGTTGGGCCAACCTGCACTTGGAGGTGGGGTTAGGATCAAACCTCACACAGATCCAGAGGTACAAGAGGGGTACATGAAGGCATTAGACAAGTTGGTCCCCGACAGGGAGGAGTGTGCTAGATTGCGCCTTGAATTAGGCAGATACTTCAGTTGCACTGGTAACTTTGGTTCTTTCCATGCAATGGAAGACAAAGACAGATTTGATGCTCTCACATGGTGGGAAGCATATCGCGGCATGGGACTTTTGCCAAAGTTGGAAAAATAAGTTCTCTTACAAGTTGTAAATACTTCTTCTGCAGAGAGGTGTTGGAGCACCTGCAACTTCATACATAATGTGAGAAAAAAAAGGCTGAATGAAAACCGAACAGAAAGCTTGGTTTATGTGCATTACAACTTGAGGTTGTTGAGTCATTAGTGTGATCGGGCATATGAAGATCAATCATATAAAGTTTGGGACAACAACTCAAAGGATGATAATTTGGAGGACAACATTGTACATATGGATGAATTGGAAGCAAAACTTTTGAAAGATGATGATGAAGCAACAGCAGCCATGCCATTGCCACACCCAGGGCCAATCCCACCATCCAGTAGTAGTGTGGGTGCCCGTGCCAGTGTTCAATTTCCAACTATTGTTTCTTTGCAGATTCAGCCTCCACCTACATCCTCACGTTGCCCTCCGCCTTCTAGTTATGGTCGTGGTACTCCTGAGAGTACTAGAAGACCACTATTGCCTCGTGGTTCTCACAAATTAGACATTTCTCGTGGGCGTGGCAAGGGGCCAACCAATAGATAAAATAGATTTGTTGTTTACTAGTCTTTTCTATATTCTAGTAGTTTTTAACTTTTATAACTGTTGAATAGTTGAAACTTGACTCTTTCATATTTATTATGATAATTTTTGTAAACAATATAGGACAATTTAAGTTTGAAGTTTGAATTTGAAAGGTGAAACTTTGAAGTTGGTATTTATAAGTTCATAAGTCATTAAGAATTATGAATATGATGCTTCATGAAAGTTCATTTCGTTTCATTTTATAACATTTCATTTCATGTTAAATATTCTTTGTTGTAATGGTTACTGGTTACACTTACCTTACAAGTACAACTTTGGTGATCAATGAACCAATGATGATAAATGTTATATATTGAATTTTGAAATCAATGAATCAATGAAGATAAATGGTATATATCAATGATGATAAATGTTATATATTGAAATTTGAAATCAATGAATCAATGATGATAAATGTTATATATTGAATTTTGAAAGCTTGAAACTTTAAGATTGATGATTCATGAGACTCAAGAGTCAATATGTTGTATGTCTCCAACTTGTGGGCGTGGTTGATGAAGATTATAACTTCTAGATGATTGATGTTATATGGTTCAACCTATGTTTTTATGTTTTTTTATGTCTAATTCATCATTCTACATGCTTTTGTTGACATATATGCATCAAAATATAAAAAATGTGTATATTTAAAAAAAACGTTCTCCAAAACGCTCCAAACCGAGAGACCGGGAGCTTTTGAAAATGACGCTCCCGCTCCCAAGTAACCATGCCTGAGACATTACTTAGTAGAGAAAAGTCTTGTTGTGTTGTGTGAGGTAATGGAACAGAGTGCCAGAGTTGCTTGATCATTGACGACCAAATGAGAATCGAGATTCCTAGAGAGTGCCAGAGCTGTTTGATCATTGACCGCCAGATGAGAATCAAGATTCCTAGAGTGCTATATAAGGAGCAAATTGGCTGAGCATGAAAGCAAATGCGTTGGGTTGAGAAATATTGCTGCCTGTAGCTCAATTCTCTCGTCCTAGTACTCTCATAGCCTGGCTCGAGAGTGGCAGTTACATTAGAGACCTACAGTTGGGTGAAAATTCTCATATGCCGTCAGGAAGCAATTCCTATTTAAAGATTAGTGTTCTATTGTTATTCAAGAATACGCAAAATCAATGATACTTTGTGTTATGGTTGCATACTGTGTGAGGATATGTTTAAAACTGATCATGTGCATTTGGTTGCCATGAATTTCTGTTTAAATTTGATCATGAACATTTGATTGTCACACATTTCCGTTAAACCCATGATTGTTTAATTCCACTGCATTTTCATCATTGCACCTGTGCATGTAATTTCATTTTATTAAGGTCATCCCGGGGAGATTTATTTAGGTGGTTTTAGTGGGGATATGACCTCGACAGAACAGAATTTAAACCTGTATCGTGGCCACCTGTCCTATGGATGGAAGCACTGGGTAGGGGTGCCCCAAAATCATGGAGCAATTAATCGTTTTGAATTAATATAATGGTAGTTTTGAATTAAACCATTTAAGCAATCGCTCGCAATTAAACCAAAATCATGGAGCAATAAATCGTTTTGAATTAATATAATGGTAGTTTTGAATTAAACCATTTAAGCAATCGCTCGCAAGCATCCACGGTTTTTGCACACAATGCAAAGTACGTTACAGATCAAAGCATCCACCCATATATTTCAATAAGTGATTACATGTACAATAGTTTCTGTTGGTACTCTCTCCTCGGTGGTTTTGTGTTTTACTCTTTGGAGAAGCAAATTCAGTTATACCATATTATTCTCATGGTAATAAGAAAACACCACAATACTTGTAGACGCCGAGAAGAATTGTCATGGAGCGGCAGCGAAGTAGAGCATCGATTCACCAATGGTACAAGCGGGTAGAAATGATGAAGGTACAACAATGCTAACCATGAAACTGTAAACCCTACTCTAAAATTCTCAGCAAGTCTCCGTCAGAAACAAACCCTGTTTAAAATGGATCCGTCAGAACGCTCTCAGGCCTTCACCGCCTGGAGCTAGAAATGTCTCCGTCAGAAATTCAGAATAAACCTGTTTAAAATGGAGAAATTTTGGCGATCAAATCATAAAATGAGTGGATCCGTCAGAACGCTCTCAGGCCTTCACCGCCTGGAGCTAGAAATGTCACAGGCAGGACGTTCATCGAGAGACGGGTGGGAGTGGGACTCCCAACCATCACAGTATTCGCGCTCTGGCCCGAGAGCCATAGTTCATCTTCCGGATTTTTGTGCTTGTCTGTATAGAAACCTACGCAGACTTTGACGTACAACCTATAGAACAGATCCTGTTCAAGTAAGGTCGTGCTTTAAACATCTCTACTACTCTCCTTATATACCACGTTTTCATTCATTTGGGAAGCCATGTGGGACATTAGAACCTTATACCTCTTTAACCAAAACTTTTTCTATTGAGATCAAAAAGTTTCAAAAAGTGTTTATCACTCTAACTACATTCAACCAATCTAAATTGGCTTTCCTTATATAATTTTTAAAAAACTCCTAAAATTATTATGTATTTGCATAACATGAAGGAAACTAAACAAAGTAAAATTAGCCTTCTATATTCTCCCCGAAAGCATAATTAACTTTAATTCATGAGGTTTAGGTTTTGGCTGAGAAGGTGATGAGACTGAGCCTGCAATTACTTCAACACTAGTCACTTCGTGCGAATCTAGAGTCTCCTCTAATTGCACCATAAATTTCTCGGACTCGCCGTTGTGAACCCCAATTTCCCTTGCGTCTCACATAGAGACTAAATTGTCCATCTCAAATTTCAACTTTTATGTTGCCAACTACAATCTCTCCATTTTTGTTTCCATTAGCCTAAGCTTCTTAGTCAAGAGCTCAAAATGGGCTCGACACTCTCTCAAAAGCATTTCCCCATGCTTGGAATCAAAGTTATGGTAAACTCCATAGAAAACATCATTCGAGCTAAATAGAAATTGTTATCCTCATCATCGACGTTGCAACTTCTCTCCATTGGGAATTCCACACACCGAGCCTTCTTTCTTTATTGGCTGAATGTGAATCTAATTGGTAACCTTATGATAGTGAGACCAGAAAATAAAATGGCTTGCAATGGAAATTAAAATTATGGGTTCTTTACATTAAGAGGGATGGCTCACCCAACACAATTTGTGGCCAAGTTTTGGAACCTTTGCAAGCTCTGCTCATCAATTATCTTGCTTCATCTAAAGTTTTGAACCACCTCAAAACTTGCCACATCTATCGATATACCTACACCATGTTGCTTTTCCAAACTAAAATCTCTATTCACCAGCTTTTCACTGTAGAACCCATACATATAAAAAACAATCCACAAGACTCCTCTACAATATAGTGAATCATCTCACTGGCCAAATTCTACTTGTATCAGACAAGCAAGGTCATGCGGTCTGATAGCCTTCGACATCAACCTGAGACACACACACATTGTCCAACATGTCCTCTTGCAAGTTTAATTGATGTTAAGAGATAACCTTTGTTGTATACATCTTCGCAACATTCATAGTGTTGGTGGTTCTAGTTTTTCCCCCCCTTTATAACTACCTCGAGAGCCTTTGTGTCCTCCTTAGGAGTAGCTTCTTGTGGCCTCTCCAAGCATTCCAAAATTCCTCTGTATCGAGTTGGAACGAGCACAGAAAATGGGAATGGTAGTGATGAGCATCAGTGTTATAATAAGAATGATGCGACTCCCAAGACTACCAACTTAAATTATCAACCCGGGGTTCGTACAAACTTAATAGGTGTTGGCACTATATTTCTAGCATTCAATGTGTCCTTCTTTCGTTGATCTGATGCAATGGAGTGAACATCATGAATTGCATAAATGGAAATGCTTGCAATGGAAACCTATAAAAGACAAGGAAAGCAAACCTATTCTAATGGCATAAAGTAAAGAGCATGAACCATCTCTCAATAGTAATTAACTACAATTGTAGGAAGGTAAAAGGTTGTAGTAAATGCAGAGATGAAATATACTAACCTACTTGCAAATATAAATCAAGATTCTACTTGTGAAATGTAAATAATTACTCGATTTGCAGAATGTAAAAAATTGCTTGAAAAAGGAAACTTAATCTAAAATGTATGACTGAAAAATATAAGAATATAACTTTAAAAACTAGGTCTAATCTACTTGCATTTAAGAGCTTCCCTTCTTATCATTAAGATCAAGATAATTTAGCTTTAGTAGCATAGTCCTTACACATTACATAAAAGAACAATCTTTGTGATGCAAATGTTGAAATATGTCTACTATTTTTAATTGTTGTTATGTATTTGCAGTGAAGGAAGGATGAGTCTAAAGTGGTCCTTGGTCCTCCCTAACCATGGATTTAGAGCCTAAGGGTCATTATTCAAAGTTAAGCGACAAAAATCAATCTTTTGGAGCAAATATGGCAAAGTTCACACGACGCTACAGGATGCTACAAAACTGGCATATTTGCTATAGGATTGGATCTGTGAGCACTTTGAGGGTGGAAAAGGTGATTTAATGATGGGAAAGGGTAGTGGAAGGTAGGAGAAGGTTATATGTTTCCCTTTCCAATCTTAGTACCCTTCAGGAGCCCATCTTGCACAAGGAACAATGCACACAGTGGCCTTCAACAAACCAAAAATGTACTCTCAATGAATAGTGTTTTGGAAGAGTTGTTGAGGTAGAAAGAAGGATATGGTGGTAGAATAAGGAGTTTAAATGACAATGCTAACCCTGCAAATCAATAGCAGCACCTTCACACCACAAAAATATTATGATTTTTGTACTTGAAAATATTAAATACCTAGCTAGTTTGTCCTCTGAGTTATCTCACCAATGACCAAGCAAATCAAATGAAAATTAGATGGGGTAAATTTTGTCATTAATCAAGATGTCTTAGGACTCCAATCCAAGTGAAATTACTCAAAAATACCCTTTTTAACATGTGCTAAAAAATAGCAGAAAATTACTACTCCAAAAGCTAGAAATTCAAGAATCAGTGATCTAGTTAACTTACCAAATGCCTAACATAATCAAGTGCAAATGATATGGGGTAAATTTTTGTATTAACTTGAATTCTTTTAGGACTTAATCCAAGTGGAATCAACACACAATATCCTCATTAACATGTGCTAAAAAATATCAGAAAATTACTATTATTTTGTTATAAAAGACTTCCAAAAATTATAGATTTGTGAACTAGTAAACCAATCCAAGTATCTCAATGATGAATATGACTTTTCAAAGTTGTTTCAAGGATGAATCATGCTTGTGGCTCTGTAAATAACCTACAAAACAACTCACTTCAATCATTTACCAAATATCACCTACAACAAAAGAAGCAGGAATAGTAAATGCAAAAATAAGAGATGCAAGTGAAAAAGGCATTTGAAAAAAATAAATAAATTGCACAAGGGGGCTCATAGGCTATTGGGATGGACAAACCCAAGGATACTAAAATTCCTATGAAGGAAAACAATTTTTACAAGCTAAAAATGGCACCAAACTTCATTATTTGAATCAATCCAAGCATGCCTCTGATAGAAATGAAAGTGGAACTACTAAACAACAAGTTTTCTCTATAAGAAGACTAAGAAATGCATGCCCCTTGAGACAAATTTGAATTCGTACTTATACAACTAGATAGGAAAGAATCCTCCTTGAAAGGAGGCAACTTTCCCCTCCAAAATCCCTCAAAAAGTGGATCTAGTTCCCAACACTAGGAATCTTCATTTAATGACAAAGAACACATATTGGACAATAGTTATCAACAACAAGCTATCTGACACTGTTGTAAACACACAGAAACAATATTATACATAAAAATAAAATTGTTGCACCTTAAACAAAACAAAGCTAATGAAAAATAAACACATATGACACTTTGATGCAAAAACTATATTCTCATTAACTTAAGCATAAATTAATTGTTGCCTCCACACATTCGTATGAAGTTCACAAAAACCATCTCTCTGAATTCCAATGAGAGAAAAACCAAGAGGAAACCATTTACATTTGAATCCTCTTTTTAAAAACTCCCGGCCCTAAACCTAAGAGGTCGCTACTTTAATATTTTCACAAAAATATCTCTAACAACTTTTTCCTCCATCATGAATGTATATTTCGGTTTCGTTTCATTTCATTTCCTTTACACTTTCATTTAGGTTTTACATTTGCATTTACATCAAATTTTCCAAATTAACCAAAAGTTATATAGTGGCTCCAACACCTCCCTGGATTGGTTTTTGATGCTCCATCAAAGAAAAGGGAAATTGCTCCTTATTTCTCCTCTAGTTCTGAAATTCATCAAGTTTCATTCTAATTAGAAATTAATTGTTAATAGAAATCTTGAAATTGAATTTGTCAGCCAGATTTGAGATTTGATCAAGTTTGAGCCATTCCCTTTCAATTGGCGACAAATTGTTGAGCTCCTCTATATCATATCCCTGAGCAAATATTGTCTCAAAAAACATCTATAAATATTTAGAGGTCAAGGAAACTACATTAGGTTAGATGTCCTTGAATATTGCTTGATTTTGTGTGCTCCAATTGCACAACATAGGTACTTTGGAAGGGCCATCCAACTTCTAACTACAAATAAATCCAATTTCCGCTACCACGAAATCTCTTACTTCTATTGGTCAAACATTTCTTTCCAGCTCCCTAGAATTTTTTATAATGTATAAACCTTTGAGAAGGCCATATTCCATATCCCTAATGCAAAAGGGCATTGTTGAAAGAGGTGTGGGATATCTTCTTCTGCTTTTTCTCTAGGATACATCAAGAAGGCCCTTGTATGGTTCCTTTTTTAAGGTTTTCTACTGTTATTACTTTCATACCAAACTCTTACTGAGTAAGTTTTATTTTTACAGCCCGTCCATATCCATCGATCTAATCTTGTTGTGACAATTGGAGCAAATCCCTTTAGATCTTTGATCAAGGATTCCCAATGATGTTGAAGGTCAGGGGGGATCTCTAGACAATACCATCCAATCCACTAAACTTTATGATCCCACTGTGAAATATCTACAATCTTTTTATATCACTTTACCTCCATCCAATTTGTCAGGTCCTTACTTCCTTCATTTTAATTTACCAGCTCTTATTGTTGGAATTCGATCCTTCCTGTTGTAGCATAATTTGACTCAGCTAAAAGTCAAGATAGGTTCTGAGAAATTCAAGGTTGTTGAGGAACAATTGTTAAATTTCAAGAAGACCTGCAACATGCTCAAAAGGATAACCACAAGCTCAATGAGGATTCATCACCACATGTGCACTAGAACCAAAATCAGGGAAGCAACAACATTGGAGATGTAATCTAAGCCAGAGGATCAGCAAAGGAAAAAAATCGTGCAGCAAGGGTCAAGTCAGGCTTATTCGTGTGAAAAACATTTCAAGATTCGGGCCAATTGATGCGTCCATAACATTTCACACAGGTCAAGGTCGAGTCGTGCAAATATACGTGCATAATAGTGTTCGAATGCTTAATCGCAATCGCATGTGGAGGGCCTGATTGCAAATTGAAAATCGCAATTGCATGTGGAAGGCCTGATCGCATATTTCAAATCGCAATCGCTCATGGAGGACCTGCCTGCATATTGCAAATCGCAATCGTAAAGCTTCGGAGGAATAGAACAAGGTTGAATCACCGAAATGTGAAATGCGATACGAGGACCAGATGCAATATAGTTCGAAGCTCGAATATAAAGTATTTAAAATCCGGTTGTGGGACCCTCTTGCATATCGCACATCGCAAGCTCAGAAGGGATAGCGATCATAAGATAACGGGATTTGCTGAAGTGCAAAGTGCGATAACGAAGCAGATGCGTTGGAATTTATCACTGAAGTCTAAAGGTTTTCAAGTCCAGGTACATGCGTTTTTCCTTTGCAAAAATCGCATCGAAGGGAAAAAGTGGATTATAACGTAGAACTTTGGAATTCCGAAATGCAAAGTGCGATAAGGGCCAGACACGATGCAGCTCAGAACTATGATTCAATATATTCCATTCGCACATCGCAAGCTTAGGAGGAATGGCACTCATGAACCATGTTGGAATGCCGAAATGCGAAGTGCGAAAAGGGTCAGACGCGATAGTTTTCAAAGGAAAATTTGAATTTATTTAAAGTGCAGGACTATGTGCAGTTTCATTATTTTATGAAGAAACGTGAATGCGGGCATGAGCAGAACAAGCAGCGTCGGGAAGAAGGGGACATGATAACATTTTTTGAAACATAGAGGCATAGGCAGAGTCGGGCAAAAGGAGCATATGGTGGCATTGTTGGAAACGCAACTGGGTCAAGTCGGGCAAAGATGCGCTATTGCAGAACTGTTCTAATACCACATCAGAAACAAAAAAGACATGGCAACAAGTAGAAAATACAAAATATTGAACTCTCGAAGAAATGCAGGGCAAGGATGTCTGATCTATCAGGGAGACACATCAGCACTTCAGGAAGATGCATCAACAACAAATCAGATTCAGCAAAAAGAATAATATTTCAAGTTTTAATTTGTTTTCTTTGTTTGTTAAGATCGAAGCTATAGTGATGTCCTCAATTGCAAAGTAGTAAGTAGTTTTAACATTTTAGGTAGTCGAAGTAGTTTCAAGAAGTTATAGCAGTTACGAATTTTTTTTAATGTATTTAAGCAAGATAGAAAGAAAAAAGAAGGGGTTCCGAGTTCTGGACCTCTTGGAGACTACATTTTGTACTTCTTTTTCTGATGGTTGAATGAAAGAAGCAGCAAGTTTCCTACAACTGTTGATGGTGGTTCATGTTTCTTGTGTCATTTTATGTTGTTTCTTCCTTGAATGAAGTGAAGTAAATAAGCAGTTGGTCTCTGATTTACGTTTGTAAGTAAGAGTTAAATATCCTTAATAAGCAATCCTTCACTCCAACTCCTCTTCCTTCACAAATTCTCTTTGGAACTTAAAAGTAATAGATTGTGTGTTTAGAGAATATTATTTTGAGTTTCCTCTCTCTCAATGAATTCTCTCTGAAACTTAAAAGTAATAGATTCTATGTTTGCAACATATTATTTTGAGCTTCCTCTCTCTCCATGAATTCTCTCTAAAAATTAAAACTAATAGATTCTATGTTTACAACATATTACTTTGATTTTCCTCTACAGTTCTTATTTTCCATTCAGATATCAGCAGTCAATGGCATTGTGAAATCTTTTATTATTGTAGGTCATTAAGGGTTTTATAAAACTAGTTTCCAGAAGGATAGAACAAAGACCTCATGATAAAATTATTTCTATGACACACTTTTAAAATGTATTAAGCATTGATTCCTTTCACAACCGAGGGATTGTCTCTTAAGCACCAACATTTTCTAGTGCCATTGTCGGGGATGCAGGCACGAAGTTATTTTTCCCTGGGTATGGAGATATATTTCTTAATGGTGAACAAGATTTAGATATAAAATTTGGTTGTTTATTATTCACCTAGCGACTCCACTGATGAAGATCTCATTAGATAAGGAATTTTGCTAGCAAGAAAATGAGAAAGCATCGTGGAAAAAACAGGTATTAGAGTTTGAATATTTTAAAGGAAGTTTTATTTTTCACTATTAGTTTAGTGGTCTATTTTCTCTTACATATCAAGAAGATTGTTTCCTGCTTTATATTCTCGGAAGAATATAAGGCCCAAAAAGTAAATTCTTTATTGGAGAAAGAAGATTTTTCTTCTGCTTGTATTATTGATCTTGACACAACTTTATCTCCTAAATATGAGAGGAGAGATGACTATTGCATTACAATTCCTACAGATAATTTGTCACACTCTAGGCATAAAGGTGAGGATTCATCATCTTTGCGTGATAATATTCTACCTCATAAACAATCCGCTTCTTTCCAGCTTGGAACAAAGATTATTTTCAAACCCTTGGTGTTGCCTACAGTTCTTCATCAATATCCTTTAAAAAGATTTAAATTTCTACCAAGTTTTTCTGGAGAAAGTGATGAGGTTGCAGCCAAACAACACCTCTTAGCATTCGAATACTTTCTGGACAAATTTCAAATTATATATCAAGTTGTGGCTTTAAGGATGTTTTGTCATTCATTAAAGCGGGGTGCTCAAGATTGGTTCCAGTGTTTGGAGGAAGGTTCAATTAGTTCATGGCAGAGTCTTCAAGACATCTTTCTTAGATATTGAGGCGAGCACAAGTCATACGAAAAGCACATTTTGGAGTTATATTCTATCCAGAGGTAGAGTAATGAATCAATATTTGCGTTTAATAGGAGGTTTCAAAAAATCTATTTCAACATGCCAAAAGAAATTCTACCTATGAAGATGCAACTATGATATACTATTTGAGGGCTCTTTCTATTGTCTTAGCTTTTTATTTCAAGGAGAGAAAGCCTTGCACTCTGGAGCTGATGTTTCTTTATGCACAGGAAATCGAAGATAATGTGCGGGCTTGTAGAAATTTTTCCTGTCATGTTGAAAGAAAAAGTTTTGTTGAAGACAAGAGGGCCTGCCAAGAAAACGTTGGAATTGCTTTACAATAGAATGCAAATTTAGAGATGAACAAGGATTTTCAAAAGGTGTCAGAGGATTCCTATATTGCTGAAACACAAGAATTTAAGCATTCTGAAGATTCTGGTCAAAAATTCGTGGCAAAAACTGAACTACACGTTGAAAGTATGGAAGATCATTACAATTTTCATAATTTTAATGATTTTGTGAATAGAGGAGAAACTAGTGGAGCTCCTCAAGTGTGTTTGCAGGAGGGCGAATATTTTTGTCAAGAATTGTCATTATATGAAGAACATCAACATTATGAGGAACAAACCTTAGGTTTCTCTTTTCGGCCTAAATGGTTGTCAGCAGAAAACAACAATCAATCTTCTCACATACAACCTCAAAGTGAGGAGTCAAAGAGTCAAGGAAGTTTCCATGTTCAAAGAAGTTTACATCAGCAAGATTTTCAAGAAAAGGAGGCAACAGAAAATTGGTCTTATCAGTTCTATATTGATCCAGTAGCTGACTATATGACAACTTTCTTTTGTTGGCAACAAGAATTTATGAAAAGGTATGTGCAAAGCTTTGTATCTGGAAAACTTTCATGGTACCTCCCTATTGTGATCTTCAAATTTCAACAATATGGAGGCATTAGGTCTAACATGCAGATGTTGGATTGGTGCCATTGGAAGGATGACTTCACCTGATTAAGTTCAAACATGAATACATATATAGGAGTTGTGCATAAATAAGCTCAAAAGTTTAGCATTTTTAGTTGTCGTATTTCTAGTTCGATATTTTTAGTTTAAGAATAAAGGAAGAAGTCCAAATTGTAGCAGGTTTGAGGAGCATTTCATACTGGATCAACTCCCATTTTGGATTGACTCCATGCCCAATAACTATTATTGATCTACCAGTGCTCTTTGACTCCATGCCCAATAAAGGCTACTAATCTACAAGTTCTCAACACTTTGCTACCAAAGTGTTGTCCCCAATTGCAGCCAGATGTTGTAGCATAATTTGACTCAGCTAAAAGTCAAGAGAGTTTCTGAGCAATTCAAAGTTGTTGAGGAAAAATTGTTAAAATTTCAAGAAGACATGTAACTTGCTCAAAAGGATAACCACAAGCTTAACAAGGATTCATCATCACATGTGCACTAGAATCAAAATCAGGGAAGCAATGACATTGGAGGTGTAATCTAATCCCGAGGAGAAGCAAAGAAGAAACACGTTCATCAAGGGTCAAGTCAGGCTTATTTGTGTGCATAACAGTTCAAGAGTCGGACTGATTGATGTGTTTAGAACATTGCACATAGGTTAGGGCCGAGTTGTGAAAATATACATGAAGAACAATGTTCGGAGGCTTAATTGCAATTGCATGTGGAGGGCCTAATTGCAGATCACAAATTGCAATCGCATGTGGAAGGCTTGATCGCATATCGCAAATCGCAATCGCTTGTGGAGGGCCTGTACGCATATCACAAATCGCAATCGCAAAGCTCACAAGGAATAGAACAAGGTTGAATCATCAAAATGTGAAATGCGATACAAAGATCGGATGTGATATAGTTCGAAGCTTGAATCTAAAGTATTTAAAGTCCGGTCGTGGGGCCCTCTTGCATATCGCACATTGCGAGCTCAGAAGGGATAGTGATCATAAGATAACGAGATTCGCCAAAAAGCAAAGTGCGATAACGAAGCGGACACGATGGAAGTTATCGCTAAAGTCTAAAGGTTTTTAAGTATGGGTACATAGGTTTTTCCTTTGTAAAAATCGCATCAGAGGGAAAAAGTGGATTATAACGTAGAACGTTGGAATGTCGAAATGTGAAGTGCGACAAGGGTCGGACGCGATGCAACTTAGAACTGTGATTTAATATATTCCATTCGCACATCGCACATCGCAAGCTTAGGAGGAATAGCGCTCATGAACCATGTTGGAATGGAAAAATGAGAAGTGCGACAAGGGCCAGACAAGATAGTTTACAAAGGAAAATTTGAATTTATTTAAAGTCCAGGATTATGTGTTGTTGCGTTGTTTTATGAAGAAACATGAACGCAGGCATGAGAAAAAGAGACAGAGTCGAGCAGAAGGGGACATGATAACGTTGCTTGAAATGTAGAGGCATAGGCAGAGTCGGGCAAAAGGAGCATATGGTGGCACTGTTGGAAACACAACAACTGGGCCAAGTCGGGCAAAGACGCGTTATTGCAGAATTGTTCGAATACCACATAAAAAACAGAAAAGACATCATAGCAAGCAAAAAAGAAAAAATATTGAACTCTCGAAGAAATGCAGGGCAAGGATGTCCAATATGTCAGGGAGACACATCAACACTTCAGGGCGACACATCAGTGACAAATCAGATTTAGCAAAAAGAATAATATTTTAAGTTTTAATTTGTTTTCTTTGTTTTTTTAAGATCGAAGCTATAGTGATGTCCTCAATTACAATGTAATAAGTAGTTTTAACAGTTTAGGTAGTCGAAGTAGTTTAAAAAAGTTCTAGCAGTTACGAACTTTTTTTGATGTATTTAAGAAAGATAGAAAGAAAAAAGAGGGGGTTCTAAGTTCTAGACCTCTTGGAGACTACATTTTGTACTTATTTTTCTGATGGGTGAATGAAAGAAGCAGCAAGTTTCCTGCAACTTTTGATGGTGATTCGTGTTTCTTATGTCATTTTATGTTGCTTCTTCCTTGAATGAAGTAAAGTAAAGAAGCATATGGTCTTTGATTTACGTTTGTAAGTAAGAGTTAAATAGCCTTAATAAGCGCTCCTTCACTCCAACTCCTCTCCCTTCACAAATTCTCTCTGGAACTTAAAAGTAATAGATTATGTGTTTACAACGTATTATTTTGATTTTCCTCTCTCTCCATAAATTCTCTCTGAAACTTAAAAGTAATAGATTCTGTGTTTACAATATATTATTTTGAGTTTCCTCTCTCTCCATGAATTCTCTCTTAAACTTAAAAGTAATAGATTTTGTGTTTACAACATATTACTTTGAGTTTCCTCTATAGTTCTTCTTATCCATTCAGATATCAGCAGTCAATGGCATTGTGAAGTATTTTATTATTCCATATCATTAAGGGTTTTAGAAAACTAGTTTCCAGAGGGATAAAACAAAGACCTCATGATAAAATTATTTCTATGACACACTTTTAAATTTCTTAAGCGATGATTCCTTTCACAACCGAGGGATTGTATCTTAAGAACCAACGCTTCCAAAGATGGATACACACTCCATTTCTTTCCATTCCAATATATCAATGATGATAGGAGTTATAACTTTACATAACTTCCATATCTTATAATCTTGCACTAGCCATATCCCCTTTTCTAGTTTGAGAAACCTAGTCTTATGGAAATATCTACAGATAAAGGCCATATTCCACCATTCCTTAGAATCTGATAGAGGGCGCCATACAATATTGGCACCCATTATAATATACTCATAATCTAAAGAATGACAGTGAGTCCATCCCCCCACGTTGAGATAAATTCTAAAGAAAAACCATATTATAGATATACCTCCACGTAGATATTCGCCCACGCAAGTTGGGAACCATTAGGCTCATCTCTATCCAAAAATTTACCTACACCATTTCTTATTGCTCTCAAGAAATCACCACTCTAGCAAGAGAGCAGAAGCCAATGTAGTTTAACCCATACTGGAATCACATTTGGGATATATTCATTTGGGTTAAATCTCGGGACCATTTGTTTAAATACATACCTCTAGATCCAAAAAAACAAGGGCCATTTATGAAAACTACATCTCTGTCTTCCTTGAGCTAAATCAGAAAAACAAAGAATCCATTTCCACATGCATAAAGCCTAATGTTACATTTCATATTGGATTTCCAGGTTTGATCAATCCATGCATTCAATGATCGAGGGGATGACCACATCCGCACGAAATTTCCCACAAGGGCTCGCTGATAGAAGGCCAATGTCATTCTCTGCACTCCCACAGGAAGGGCCATCGAGGGTATTGATTCAAATTTCTTAAAAAACTTAATATGTGCCTCTTTATTTCTAGGTGTGTTCTCAAGAGCAACAACTAAAGCCTGAAATTTTGCAGCCTTGTCAAGGGAAGGAGTCTAGTGATGCCATCATAGATCGAGCAAAGCGACTAGGGTTTTAGTAGAGCAAAGAACCTTTTGGAACATAATATAAAAATTTTAATTAAGTTATTAGTTAAAAAGTTTTATAATATTATCAAGTGGATTGAGACCTCTCATATTTGTAAAACCACGTGATGTGATTTACTTGGACTTTGAATAAAGTGTTTGTAGAGTTAGGTGGAGAATTGGGTGAGATTTAAACATAATGTCTTGAAATGGGAGGTACACATATAAATGTACATCGTAATACATGATATACTCTTCATCTCACTACAAAGTCTCATGTATTTCCACTTAGGACCTTGACTAGGTGCTAGATGTTATTGTATATCACCACTTATCACTCTTTGGAATCAAAATTGTTATCGTCAACGTGTGTTAAATATTTTTACATTCTCATCACATACAGTGGGGGTTTGCCAATGTGTGCATAATTTGAAGACTTATTTTTGTGACCTTATATTTAACAAAAAGTATCAAATTTTAGGATTCTGTGCCCCAACTCAATTATATATTGCAATGAAATATACTTATTTAATTTTTCCAAATTGGTGTGATTTCATCTTGAAAGTTTTCTTAGCTTAAAATGCAAAGGAAATTATTTATAAACTATGATTCCATTTGAATATGTATTGACAACCTTTACTAAAGTGTTTGCATGTTCTCAATTATTGAGCACTTTAACTCGAATATTTTTATTCTAGTGTTCATATAGGTAATAGGAAACTTATAGCCTTTGTTGTTTTATGTTTTAAGACAGCAACAATTGAATGATAATATGAAAAAGTGTAGAGATGGAAGTCTTTGTTATAATTAGGACAAACTAAAATGGAGTAGAGGTTAGAATGCTCTTAATTTTCTCGAAATTCTCCTTTTCCAAGTGCGTTCAAACGATTTAAGCACATTTCTTAATAATTTTATTCAAGGGTTCCAGAATTTTAATGAAATCTGAAATAAATTCCCTAATGAAATTGGTATTGCCAAAGAAAAAGAATAGCTTTATTTGTGGTCGAAATATGAATTTGATATATGGATTTTACCTTTTTCAAGATCAGTTAAATTCCAATATTAGTGATAATATCTCTTAATGACTTTCTCTTAGATAATCCTAAAGTTCTATAAGTCTAAATAAATAATTTTAAAAATTATATTATTCTAGATTATGTTTTAAATGGGAGATTTTGTTTGATATGTAAAAGACAACTATCATACTCATGTGATTGGTTGTTCTCCTAGAGTTGGGTTATATAAACGAGCTTATTTGATGGGAGTTAGTTGGAATTAAGGCCCTTTGTTATTGTTGTAACTCTTTTTTACTTACGAATAAAATTTCTTGTATGAGGGCACTTCTTCAACATTGGTATCAATGTCTTGTTGAAAAGCGTTGGAGGATATTGGTTATGGATTGAGGATGAGAGGAAGACTCCATAACATCAAACCTAGATCTCTTCAAGATCAAGGACAAGGATACCGAGGTAAGAAAAAATTGTTTCCACAAGGAAAAATTAAGTTTTTTAATTGTAGAACATTTCATGAATCAATTTATTAAATTTGTTTCAATTTTAATCCTCATTGAATTGTTGATTATAATCATAGATATATTTTCATTGTTAATATTTCTATATCTACAATTAATTATATTTAAATTAGTAATTAAGCTTGTAAATCTAAAAAATCATCAGAGATCCATTAAATATGCATCTTTTTTACGATATTAAAATTCATTGTTGCTTTCCAATTGGTTAAGAGGGATCATGTTGTAAAATTGTTTCATGTCTATAAATAAATCTAGCAATTAGATGTAACAACCCCATTTTATAATTCCATGTAAAAAGGAAAAAATCAACCAAGGTCATGGGACATGTATTCCAAGTTGAATGGGGGGGAAGCATCACAATGGGAGTCACTTGTCGTTAATTAACGGCTATGGAAATTGGCATTGGCATTGGAAAAAGGGAAAGGGCAATAAATGGAGATTAATTCAAGAAATAAATGAAAATAAGAGCAAAGGATGATGAAGAGACAATAATATGCATGGAAGGGAAATTCAAGAGAAAATAAAGGAAAATGAAATAAAAGAGGATAGTAAAAGGAAAAAACACGAGACATCAAGGAGTAAAAGGTATTGAGAAAAAATTGATAGCTTTTGATCAATTTTCAGCTTTGACAACTTTAGTTTTTCTAAGGAAGAAATCAAACTCCAGGAGAGAGAACAAATAAGGGAGCAAGCAAGCAAGGAAAGCAAGAGAGCGCAAGAGGAATTTTGGACAGGAACAAGCAAGGTCAAAAACTTGTTGTGGATTTGCAGGTAACAATGTGCATGTGTGATTTAGCATGTTGGGATTTGATGCATGGTCTATGCATTGGCTTATTGTTTATGTTTGTTTTCATTGACATGGGATTTTCCTGGATTGACAGTGGTGGACAATCTTGCCTTTGCCATTTCCTATATAGCCATGATGTAGTGGGTTCCCTACTTTGGTTAAGCTTTCAATTATCGATAGATTTTAGATCCTAGTTGAGGTGGTCTCCGGAAAATTCCCTAGGGTTGAGGGTGGAGATGGTTTTCTCCTGGAACTATTGACAGGTGGGTGGAGACAAAACAAATCCTCTAGGTATGGTGAAGAATGTTTGAAGAATCCAATCTTGTTTGGTTTTGGTGATTTTTGGATTAGTTTAGGTGAAATAATTGTGGTTGAGGGTTGAGGTGTTTTAACCTCTGGAAGCCCCGATTGGTTTTGTTTTGGTTTATCCCATGTGATCCCACATTCATGCTTGGTATATAGCATGAGGGTGATTGGCTGAAAGAAATATTTGGTTCATCCCAATCTATTGTCGGGTGGTAGTGGAAGCCCTGACTTGGTTGGCTTTATGCATATGTTATTATGTGTTATTTCTTATTAAGATTAATGAGCATATGTATTGGTTATTGTGTTGGTTTTCTGATTGGTTTTTTTTGGTTAAATGTTGGTTACATGAATGGTATACTCTTGGTATATGATGTGCTCTTGTTATGGATCTTGTTCATGGTTTGATAAGTTATTGAAATATTATTTGAATGCATGAGCTAAAATGTGCTCGATTCATCTAGGTTGAGAGGGCACAAGCCTTCTTGATGATTCTTAGATGAAACTAATGATACATGGAACAATTATGTATTCATGACTTGTAGGTGTTATCTTTACCAAGTATTTTGCAGAAATAATCATCATGTATTTGCCAAGTTTGGAGCAGAAGTAGAGCTTGAAATTAAGTATAAAACCACACATACCTTATTGACAGAGTTCGGGAACGTTCTGGTGAGTTGGTTTGAAAACTAGCCCAAAAATATGGAACAGGGCTTCTTGCTACACCCTCTTAATTAGAGAATTTTTGTTATAGGCGCATGGAGGGAAGCTTGTGTGTGCAGCTGGAGCCTTATGGTTAGATGCACTGGCTTGCATGAGTGTGGATGGGAGGCAGAGTTGGTGAAAATGGTGGATCCATCTCAGGGAATGGTCACTAGTGAGATTTGTCTGATGTCTGGGTGATTATGTGTCCCTGAAAGGTGTCAGTAAGTTTAGGTGTATTAGACTCCACTTCCATGACTGGAACTTGGATGTCGAGTCATGTATAATAACTCGAAGCTCGTGTTTACCCCGGTGAGTTTATAAAGCAGCTAAATGTGGGGTGGGGTGGGGTGTCACAGAGTGGTATCAAAGTGAGGTTCCAAACCTGGACCTTTGGGTAAAAGTAGTTTGGCATGCAAGCTTATATGTTTGCCATGCATGCATGACGATTAATTGTTTTTATATGCATTGTGGTCACTTGTATGTTAGTCATTTTATTTCTATCATGGTTACGTGCATAATAGTTGCTAGTTAATTAGCGTGGTCATATACATGTGCATCGATTATTTATGCATGATAGTTAATTTATTGTTATATGCATTGTGGCCATATGAATGTTGAGTATTGTCATTCTGGTTGCTTGCATGATAGTTAAGTTCTTGATATTATTATGTATCATGCTAATCTAGACTAAATTGTGCAGATGTGATAGCCTCCCCTGAGATACTTTGAGGTATTATTTTGATTATGTCTTTTATTTGTTTTATCTAACATGGTATGTTTGCAGACAATAGAAGACTAAGGATGAAGAGAATAATAGTTGAATACATTTCATATAACTCTTCGTACCGATTGGAAGAGACATTGGTGGGATGGGAGATATTAGTTGATAGGAACGAGAAGGAGACTCTCCTGATTTAGAAGATACATTGAGAAGACTGAAGGTAAAGATAGTAAGTTGATTGAAGCACATAAAAGGCTTGCAAGAGCTCAAGAAAAGCAAGTTGAGATTAATGCAGTCATCCTCTAGAGTCTTTCAGATTTGCAGAAGTAGGGACAACTAGGAATCAATCATGGGGACAAACAAGAAGAAAATACTAATGTTGCAGATGGAAGCAAGTCACAGAAAAGGCACACGTTTGACAGGGGTGATATGGTAAAGAGTGTAAGAATATTGGATACACCTGAGAAGAGGGATAGCACTCATGGATTTTATTATAGTTATTCTTTTGGGATACATCATCACCATCACTGCCAACATCCTTATAGGAAGAGTGAGAGGGGGTACTTGCCAAAGCAGTTCGTGAAATCCAAGCCTCATACTTTTGATGGTGAGTTGACTAAGTCAAAAGATGTAGAAGCATGGTTGAATAGGATAAGGAAATTCTTCAAACTTCATGATTACTCCAAGAATATGAAAGCCATGATAGCTACCTTCATTCTATGTGTGCATTAAACCCTTGATCTATGTGTGCACCATCCATTGACCCTTACACATTTTATCTATTATCTCTTCTGCCTCTACATTCATACATCCTCTTGTTCTCATGTTGCATTCACTATGAATTCTTTCAAATCACATAATTGTCTCTATCACATAGAGGGGAAATAAATTTCTAAAAACATTAATTCAGAGCTTGTTGATTCTATATATTCAATTTCAACTCTCAACTTAATGGAAATACAATATTTCTAAAGTAGAAGTTTTAGAATGAATAATAAATTTAAGATACAATGATTTTGTGATCTATCATCTAAGAAAATGACAATAGCATGTGTTTGAAATTCACTTGGATAATCCTTCTAATGCTTAGTAAATTTGCACCCAACAAAGCAACAACCATGTAATTAGCTAAATAAACCCATACACATTCACCTCCACCCTATGATTTCCAAGGTAGAAACCCTCCCAAGGAGAGAAGAGGGAGGGAGGCTAATAAAGCCATCGAATTCTAGAGAAGAGAGGACCCCAAAAATCTGCAACTTGCTAACCATCAATTAAACCCTCATTCATAAATTCACATATTCTACTTTGAAAAAAATAGCCATAAGTGTTAGGTATGCAAAATATTTTCTTGAGTGCCAAAATAGCTTTAAGCATATGTGAAAAAAAATTGGAGGTGGTAGTGGTATACGTTATCACTCCAACAATTTCCTAGGGTAATTATGATTTTAGTTAAAGAAATATTAGAGGTAACCACAAATCTACTTTTAAGCTTAGGATCTAGCCTTCCTAATGCTTAGAGAGGGCTCTCCGTTTATGTTTTAACTTTGTTCTTTTTTAGTTAATTTTAGGCTAGTTATATAAGATTGATTGGGTTTTGATTTTGGTTTGGTTTGGTGGTGGAATTACTAATTTAGATGGATAGATGCAGGTATGTTTTCCATTGGGTTAATGGAGTCAATGTATCAAGCAACAGAGCAAAATTAAGTTCTAAAGAAAGTGTTCATAGGGCAAGGTAGCTGAGTTGATTCAGATCTTTAGATTGGAAGGTGAAATGATTTCAATCGGGATGGGAGAGCAATTAAGGATTCTCAGATCCGGATAATGAATGAAATGACAGAGGTCAATCGAAACTAGGGAATAGTTAAGAATTCCCTAATATGGATGTCAGAAGAAAACGTGTAAATGAAATAACAGTTCAAGACAGAGTGTTTTTAAACAAGTTCTGAAATAAAATTCGTGTTATACATTTAGAATCAGAAAACATGCAAGTATGTGAAAAACTTAAGAGAATAACAAAGAATAGTTGAAAGTACTTCACTAAAGTGGATCAACACATGAATCATGTAATATAATGCCTTTATTGCTCAATCCAGTCTGCTAACTTGAAAATGGTACAATGAACCCTCAGATTTCATATCAATGCAACTATAGAAATGTTTAGCAATCCACAATCCACACAATACTTCGAATTATGAAGTATTTATACAAAAGCTATTACAAAGTATCCTAAACTGTTTTAGGAATTATTCAAGGAAAAATAAATATCTTCATGCAAGAAGATAGAGACACCTAGGAGACTAATGCTAGTTGTCCCTTCTTATTTGGTTTTATTGTTCTCTTTCTTTGATCTTTTGTTTCTTTGTCTCTAACTGTTGCTCAACGATGGCTGTCTTTTATGTTGTTGAGTGTCCTTTACACTGGCTGTATTTCACTCTGCTTTGTGATTTCTATTTTAACTTTAAACTCTGACTTTCATCTGATACTCTTTAAACTGTCTCTGTTTGACATTAACCTTTTGACTACTCTGTTTTCATTTTTACTACTTTTTAAAACTGCACTGCTATTTTACCTGTGATCTTTTACTTTTCAAAATAAATCAGTCAACTTCTCCCAAGCCTCTGCATCTGGTAACTTGATTTTTAATTGTTGGAAAAATACTGAGCGGGGGGGGGGTGAATCAGTATTTAGAGCTGACTGACAATTTTTAGTTTTCCTTTCTTTTAAAACCATATGTTACATTACGGCATCCAACTTGTATGTCCAAAGATCTTATTATGTCTTTACTTAGATCATCATTCATTCATAAGATAAGAAGTAAGCATGAACAGAAATAACAGAACAAATCATCAAACATAAACAACACATATGAACACCAGGATTTAAGGTGGAAACCCAATTCGGGAGAAAAACCACCGCTGCTGTAATCTCAGTCTTCAATATTTATTATAAAGAATACTTCTTACAATTTAATGCTGGTGCAGACTCATACCAGCACGCAGACACCCATCTGTAGAAGGCTACAGCCTTCTTTCGTTTACCAGCCAGCACTGGAAGGGAGCTACAACCCCCTCTCTGAAGGCTTCGACCCTCAGATCTACTGCGAACCACGTTTCATCCACTTCCACACAACATACCTAGCAGGCAACCAGATTTATTTATTTTCTCTAGAGGTGCATTCTTAATTCAGATTTCTCAGCAATCTGTTACCCATTCCATACAGATATACTTCAGTGAAGTATTCATTCACAACCCTTACTCATGCATACGTTCTTCATGATTTCGTCAGTCGATTAAACCAGGAATTAATCATCATCTGATCTAGAGATCTTGATCAATCATCATATTCACCTGTGCACCCTAGATTCAGATATATCAGAGTTTATTCATACAGATATCTCTAAAAGAGATTCGTTTATTATCAACCCTTTCGCATGCACACTGTTCTTCATGATTCTCATCACCTTATATAGTTTTCGCCTTTATTAAAACCTTGGGTCAAAACCATTTAATTACTAATGGTATTCCTGGACGGTAATTCCTTTAGTTTACCCTACGTCCTCTTTGATTTTCTTTTTAATTTATTTATCAATTTGAAGAAATTGATAAATAAAAATATTTATAATTTTGAACTGAACTTTATGATTAAAGTTAACCCTTCGCATTTTAACGCTTTCAAACAATATGATAAACCTTTGACCCCGGGCCCACAAATGTAGTCAATAGCCAATCCAATATGCGCACGGTACCATAAGTAAATTTCGCGCAAGTCCAGCGTCTGATCACCGTTAGATTAGCAAGCTTCCAGATCAACGGCGTATATGCATATCACTCGACCTCCAATGCTGAACGTTAACGTGCGATGGCCCGCCGTACCTGTGTTAATCTTCGCGCACCTTCAACAAATGATGACCGTCCGATGACCCCTTCCCAGATCAATGACGCTCAACGATATCGCTGGGCATCCTGGGTCGAACTATAATGCGCGATGGTGCTCAGTGACAAGCAGTTTTCCGTGGGTCCTCCTTGCCATGTGTCGAGTGGTTTATGGAATCACTCCCAACTCCTCAAATACCTCTCACTCCGCATAGGTGGTGCGATGAAAACCGTAAACCACCTTCACTGTTCACTTGGTCATGGTTCCGCTCTTCCACGCACAATTTCGTCGCCTTTCTTTTGTTACGTTTTACCTCTTTTCTTCTAGGTTCCGTTCATGATTCCAAAGGATTAGTTATGGGTTTGCGCTATAACTCTGGTCTATCTTAGGCAGGATTTCCAATAATCAACGAACAACAGTGGTTCTCTTCCGACGGGAATTCCTTACAAACATTTACTCGAAACAATTCAATGTCATTTTGTCTGCTATAATATATCAACCTTCCATTGCATGTTCGGAGTTCTATCCTGTCACAGTTCCGCTTCTAGCTGTACATTCAAGTTCTTGATTTCTGTCTCTGGACAATTCTGCTTCAATTATGCACTCTACTGCTGCTCTGTGCTTCTCCTTGTTGCTGTTCAGATACTCCTTCTGTGCCACTTCCATTGCCATCAATGACAACATTTCCAACATTCTGAATATATCATCAGCTTCTGTGTACTTTGCAAAAGTAGGCTTGTTAATGAATAGATGTTTTACCTCATGCTGGAGGTAAAAGAGACTCTCAAAACTCTAATAAAGCACTTTTCCTGTAGGCATTCCTTTCATGGAGGAATTGTTGGCTTGTTCCTTTGCCACTTCTCTTATTTTCTTATCATCATCTTCATGTTTCATCAATCTGCCATTGATAACCAGAGGATTAGGCAGACCTTTCTCCCTCAAAATATCAAATTTCACCATGAATCTGGTTATAGCAAGCTCCATGTTTTGACACTTTTATTCTAGTTGTACCATTAAGTTCCTTTTAGAAATTATATTTCTTACCTTAAGGATTATTTCAGTTATATCACTAATTCCATTTTCTTCCAATTCCTATTTGTTATTAGAATTAAGAAACTTAATGATTTCATTAGCCTCTTCTGGCTTCTTACCAAGTTCTTCCTTTACTTTCTGAATGGCTTCACTTACTGCTTTGACAAGATCCTTCTGCTCATAAATAACTTGAATGGATGGCCAAATATCATTGACAGAGTCAATGATATTGGCCCACAACTGCTGCTTTGCTTGGGCAAGTGGTTCTTTCAATGTGAGTTATTTCTCTAACTTATGCAGTTTCTCTGTCAATATGTTTGTCTTCTATACTTCATTCTTATGCATGATTTGTACTAGTTTCTTCTCATCCTCTAGACTTTTTAACTGTTCTTTAAGTCTATTTATTTCATTAGTCTGTATGGACATATCCTACATATCTTTGATTAGTTTACCTGCTTCATCAGTATGTTGTGTTGCTGCTGTAGATGATTCTGTTGCTGAAGTAGTTCCTGATGTAGTGGGAAGTGCCGTAGCTACTGGAACTGCTGTGGCCACTAAAGCTGCTAAAGTAGAAGGAACTGTT
This sequence comes from Pinus albicaulis, assembly GCA_034641835.2. Lineage (NCBI taxonomy): Eukaryota > Viridiplantae > Streptophyta > Pinopsida > Pinales > Pinaceae > Pinus > Pinus albicaulis. The sequence continues at coordinate 1,633,495,627 of CM076578.1, read as the reverse complement.
GGATTAACTGTAGGAATAGTCGTGACGGTGATTACTTCCATGATGGCCTTTTTCTCCTACACTAACTTATCCATTTCATTTTCCATTTCTTTCAATTGGGTACTTAACTGAAGAATGAGGTTCATCATCTCATCTTTTTGGCTTTCATCCTGTAATACTTCGTTGGCCTGTGGATGTTTAGTAGGAGGCAATTTCAGTTATTTATTTAATGCAACAATGTTTGCATTCTTTTTCTTGATGAGTTCTTCTGCAACTTTGATGTTCTTAGGATCATATCCTACCTCTATGACCATTTCTTCTAGAAATTTGATTATGTTTTCTTTGGATTGTGAGGAAGCCTTTTCTAGCTTTAGCTGATCTCTAATGTTTTCTAGAGTATTTTGCAGCTTTTGAACACTCATGGCTTTATTGGTCATGGTATAATACCACATTTCACCAACTTGTTTATGAAATTCTATTTGGTCTATAGGATGAAGATCCTTGGCTTGAACTTCATATGATGTTTTCTTATAATCTGTTGATGACTTAGGATGCTTCACTGTGGGCTGTAAAAAATTCATCTGCATCTTTCTAGTCTTGTAATCAAATGCAGAAAGTAACCTGCTTTGGTCACTAGGTGTCTGCTTCTAGTATTGGGCATAAGTATCTACTTTTAATGCCTCATTCCCGAGTTTGATTTCCCTCTACTTCTGCATGATATCCTGTTATTTATCTGATGGCTTACTTGATGAAGACACTTCAACACTATGTTTCTTTTGAATGATTTGAGTGTTAGATGTTGAAGGTTGGTGAGTTTCCTCTGAAACTGCTAGAGGTGCATTCTCTTTTACCACTGTGTCTATATCTATGATCTCAATAGTTTCAACTTGTTCATTTACATGATTTAATTTGGGCTTCTTCCTATACATCAGTTTGAATTTTGTTTCAATGGTGGTTTGCGCTGAGTGTGATCCTTCTTCTCTAACTCTTTTGGAGTTCCTATCCTGTGGGGCAAGTATTCTCCAACCATTCACACTGATTGGAGTACTTCTCAATGTATGGCTTGGACTCATGGACAAAAGGAGTTAAATTTAATTCTTAACTTGCTGATAACTCTTAAAGGATCATAATTCCATCTGAAGGTTTCACTAAATTTAAATTCTTGAAGACACTTTTCTACCTGTTGACCAGCAGTCCAGTTATTGTAGATGAAGGGACCAATCTGGTTTTTGATCTTAAATTGTGTTTTCCTTTTGGCTGACAATAAATTTACTTCATCAGAGTTAAGGATCTGCCTGATATATTCAAGTAAAAATAACCTTATTGGGAGGAATTTAGACAGCTTATATGGAATGAATTGACATCCATATACCCTAATCTCAATGTGGTTCTGATAAAGATATCAATCTCCTGTCTTACTGTGTTATGATAATTGCAAGACTTTTTTTTATCTCATCAATGACTCTTGGTTGAATGTTGTTGTTCAACATGTTGACAATTGGATAGATGAATGAGTTAATGAAGTCTTTGTATGTGAACTCTGTGGAATCTTTCCTGATTAATGAAGTCCAAAATATTACTAACTGAGGATTACCTTCAACATCCAGTTTTTGAAGGTTGATTGCAAATCTTTCAGATTGAAAGTATAAGAACATATGGAACACAACAGATGAATACTTGAATACTCCCTCTTCTGGTAATTTAACCAATTGTTCATGGATTGTATCAGAGAGGTACTGGGAAAAATTGAATGTAGAAGCAGGAGGCTGACCAGGGGAGAAAATAGACAGAAAACCTAGAATGGAAGCATCTACATGCTCATCAGAAAATAACCCAAAATACAAGGCAACATTGTGATTATATGCCTGGTTCTCTCAGAGAATATAGCAGCTAAATAAGGAGGGTTAGTCTTGGGAGTTTCTACTGATGAGGGAATGAATGTTTCAAATATTTGGAACCTCTTTGGAAAGTCAAGATTGAGATACAATTCTGTGAAGGTCTCAATAGAGAGTGGGGTTTCATCAGGCCTAGGTTGAATTTGTAGCATCTGGTTTATTGATTCAGCTGTGATGGTGAATAAAATATCTTTACCAGCGGTCACTAAGGCTCTTTGATCAGACAAATAACTGGTTTGACAGAGTTTGATAACCTCTAGACACTGGAAGGTCCGTGGGAAAATATACTTGGGCAAATTTGACTCCCAAAGGAAAGCATCATCGGCTTGGTCAATTGACTTATCATGGCTCCAACAATGGAGCTCAAGGAGGTTGAAATCAGTGACAGGGTCACTAATTTTGATTTCTTTATCTGCAAGGGGGGTATGTTCCACATCAACAACATGAGGTTGTAGGGGATTGACTGTTACAATGCCTTGGGAAGCCATTATTTGTTTGATTTAATTAATTATTTATTATTCTGTGATCAAGAAATAAGCTCAGGCCCTTAAAAATACTGTGAAAAAGATGAGTATAGTCTGCAAATAAGGTTTTGGATGTAACAGTGGCTTTTCTATTGGTCTGCAAAGTTCCTAAACTAGTTCAATTGATTAACTCGTTACAAATATAGTGCCAACACCTATTAAGTTTGTACGAACCCCGGGTTGACAATTTAAGTTGGTAGTCTTGGGAGTCGCAACATTCTTATTGTAATACTGATGCTCATCACTACCATTCCCATTTTCTGAGCTCGTTCCAACTCGATACAGAGGAATTTTGGAATGCGTGGAGAGGCCACAAGAAGCTACTCCTAAGGAGGATACAAAGGCTCTCGAGGTGGTTATAAAGGGGGGAATAAACTAGAACCACCAACACTATGAATGTTGCGAAGATGTATACAACAAAGGTTATCTCTTGACATCGATTAAACTTGCAAGAGGACATGTTGGACAATGTGTGTGTGTCTCAGGTTGATGTCGAAGGCTATCAGACCGCATGACCTTGCTTGTCTGATACAATTAGAATTTGGCCAGTGAGATGATTCATTATATTGTAGAGGAGTCTTGTGGATTGTTTTTTATATGTATGGGTTCTACGGTGAAAAGCTGGTGAATAGAGATTTTAGTTTGGAAAAACAACATGGTGTAGGTATATCGATAGATGTGGCAAGTTTTGAGGTGGTTCAAAACTTTAGATGAAGCAAGATAATTGATGAGTAGAGCTTGCAAAGGTTCCAAAACTTGGCCACAAATTGTGTTGGGTGAGTCATCCCTCTCAACGTAAAGAACCCATAATTTTAATTTCCATTGCAAGCCATTTTATTTTCTGGTCCCACTATCATAAGGTTACCAATTAGATTCACATTCAGCCAATAAAGAAAGAAGGCTCGGTGTGTGGAATTCCCAATGGAGAGAAGTTGCAGCGTTGATGATGAGGATAACAATTTCTATTTAGCTCGAATGATGTTTTCTATGGAGTTTACCATAACTCTGATTCCAAGCATGGGGAAATGCTTTTGAGAGAGTGTCGAGCCCATTTTGAGCTCTTGACTAAGAAGCTTAGGCTGATGGAAAAAAAAATGGAGAGATTGTAGTTGGCAACATAAAAGTTGAAATTTGGGATGGACAATTTAGTCTCTATGTGAGACGCAAGGGAAATTGGTGTTCGCAACGGCAAGTCCGAGAAATTTATGGTGCAATCAGAGGAGACTCTAGATTCGCACGAAGCGACTAGTGTTGAAGTAATTGCAGGCTCAGTCTCATCACCTTCTCAGCCAAAACCTAAACCTCATGAATTAAAGTTAATTATGCTTCCGGGGAGAATATAGAAGGGTAATTTTACTTTGTTTAGTTTCTTTCATGTTATGCAAATACATAATAATTTCAGGAGTTTTTTAAAAGTTGTATAAGAAAAGCCAATTTAAATTAGTTGAATGTAGTTAGAGTGATAAACACATCAATCTTTTTTGAAACTTTTTGATCTCAATAGAAAAAGTTTTGATTAAAGAGGTACAAGGTTCTAATGTCCCACATGGCTTCCCAAATGAATGAGAACGTGGTATATAAGGAGAGTAGTAGAGATGTTTAAAGCACGACCTTACTTGAACAGGATCTGTTCTATAGGTTGTACGTCAAAGTCTGCGTAGGTTTCTACACAGACAAGCACAAAAATCCGGAAGATGAACTATGGCTTCTCGGGCCAGAGCGCGAATACTGTGATGGTTGGGAGTCCCACTCCCACCCGTCTCTCGATGAACGTCCTGCCTGTGACATTTCTAGCTCCAGGCGGTGAAGGCCTGAGAGCGTTCTGACGGATCCACTCATTTTATGATTTGATCGCCAAAATTTCTCCATTTTAAACAGGTTTGTTTCTGACGGAGACTTGCTGAGAATTTTAGAGTAGGGTTTACAGTTTCATGGTTAGCATTGTTGTACCTTCATCATTTCTACCCGCTTGTACCATTGGTGAATCGATGCTCTACTTCGCTGCCGCTCCATGACTGGAACACTGACAATTCTTCTCGGCGTCTACAAGTATTGTGGTGTTTTCTTATTCCCATTTTTTTAAAGTTCTTAATATGCATTATTATGAACCTGCTATATGCATTATTATGAGAATAATATGGTATAACTGAATTTGCTTCTCCAAAGAGTAAAACACAAAACCACCGAGGAGAGAGTACCAACAGACACTATTGTACATGTAATCGCTTATTGATCTGTAACGTACTTTGCACTGTGTGCAAAAACCGTGGATGCTTTGATCTGTAACGTACTTTGCACTGTGTGCAAAAACCGTGGATGCTTGCGAGCGATTGCTTAAATGGTTTAATTCAAAACTACCATTATGTTAATTCAAAACGATTTATTGCTCCATGATTTTGGGGCATCCCTCCCCAGTGCTTCCCTCCACAGGACAGGTAGCCACGATACAGGTTTAAATTCTGCTCTGTCGAGGTCATATCCCCACTAAAACCACCTAAATAAATCTCCCCGGGATAACCATAATAAAATGAAATTACATGCAGAGGTGCAATGATGAAAATGCAGTGGAATTAAACAATCACGGGTTTAACAGAAATGTGTGACAATCAAATGTTCATGATCAAATTTAAACAGAAGTTCATGGCAACCAAATGCACATGATCAATTTTAAACATATTCTCACACAGTATGCAAAATACATAGAGTTCCATAACACAAAAGTATCATTGATTTTGCGTATTCTTAAACAACAATAGAACACTTATCTTTTAATAGGAATTGCTTCCTGACTGCATATGAGAATTTTCACCCAACTGTAGGTCTCTAATGTAACTGCCACTCTCGAGCCAGGCTATGAGAGTACTAGGACGAGAGAATTGAGCTACAGGCAGCAATCTTTCTCAACCCAACCCATTTGCTTTCATGCTCAGCCAATTTGCTCCTTATATAGCACTCTAGGAATCTCGATTCTCATCTGGCCGTCAATGATCAAACAGCTCTGGCACTCTGTTCCATTACCTCACACAACACAAGAAAAATCTTCCCCTTCTCTGCTCAGTAATGTCTCAGGGATATTCTTCCCTCTAGTGCTCTTCGGGGTGGACGGAAAGATCCCAATGTGTTGTATGTTTTCTGGGATTTCCCTTCAAGATCGATGCTGGGCTTTCAAAGAGCAAAAAAAGGCATACCGGTTGATAGGTTCCTAACTTGCCCAGTTTGTATGTTCACCTGCACGACCAACCTCTTAAATGCATTGAATGTTTCTCTCTAATAAGTCAAAGGAGGTGAATGGCTTTATTTAAGGCACACACTGTAAAAGAGATGAGATCTAAAGATATCACTTCGCAATATAGGATTTACTTTCCCATAGGCTCTTTTTCCTTTTCCCACCTGGTGGAATCATAACCTCTCTTGTGCTTCCTGAAACCATCTCAGATCATACAACTTGAGTGGGCCTAATATACAACTTGAGTGGGCCTAATGGTTAAGAGCATGTGTTTCCTCCTAAGAGGTCACAGGTTCAAAACCAGAGGGGATAGAGTATGTATGTCTTCATAGACTTAGCAGTGGGTCCCTTGTCCCACAAACAAACCTTAAAACTGGATAATAATAATAATAATTATATTTTAATATTAATGGCAAGCCTACCACATGGTCCATATAAATGTGGGTCCCTTGTCCCACAAACAAGGGAGTCTCATACATGGCAAGCCTACCACATGGTCCATATAAATATATTTACGTCATGCATGTCATTCCCATGCCATTAGTTGGGCCTTGACTTTGAACTCCCCACTAACAATCCTTACTAGATATTTGCATCATTTACACATGGGGTCAATTGTTTAACCTTACATGGCTTAACTCATATCATTATAAAAACCCACATTTACAATTTTTACATACCATGATCCATTCATTCTAGGGATCATAAACCGTGGTCTAAGTCACATGGTTTGGGTTTTGCCACTGTTAAATTCGATTCAGGTTCAAATTTTCTAATGAACTTTGAATCAAGTTCGCCTTTAGGTTTGACTATATACATATATAGACATGTACTTTAGAAACTAAGAGAAACACTTACCCCTAGGAAGCTTGAAGCTTATGGTAAGTTTGGTCGAGCTAGCTTCTGGGCAGCAACATGGTCTTAGTATGATATGTCTGGGTTTGGGCATATAGGTAGCAACGACATGCAAGGGAGGTTTAAATGTAGTAGTGAGGGAAGGGACGGCCTGAGAGGAGGGTTTACATGTAGTCAGGGGCAAGTGGACGCTAAAGAGTTTACACTGTACATACACACTGTAGCGATGAGGGATGCTCAAGACACGATGGAGAAATGGAGAAATACACATCGCCCAATCGAGTTTTTTTTTCAACTATTTTTTATTCAAACTAAAGCCTAAATCGAACCTACTCTCTAACCTTGATTTTTCATTTTTTTATTTTATTTTACCATTAAATTTTTTCTTTGAGGTTCAACAAACTTGGACAAACCTCATCTTCTTCTTAAGGTTCATTGAAATTTGAACTCAGAGGTTCAGGTTCAGTGAACCCTGTGACTTGGAATGTGGTATTAAAATGTTTCAGTGTGCAATTTTTCCAAAGTATTGGTTTACATATTTTCACTAAACACTGCTTTATGTGGAGCACTATATATTTCTCCCATACTTCATGGATTTTTTATTCTTTTAACAGAAACGGTTATATTTGTATTAATAAAAAGCCATAGTCAAACTGTACGACAAAGGACTATAGGATTTCTTTAGCAACTTCATTTCAAAATTGTGATTGATAATGTCTACCCGCCCTTTACATTGCCAAATACCTAGTGGAACTACATTCCAAAATTTCTGACATGAGTAAATTCACACAAATTGGTTACATAACAAGAAACAAAAACAACACACAATTAAACTAGTTTATGAGCTTGGCTTCTTGCTAACATTGGTTGAGATGTTGCTGGGGATTTCTTCTTCTCTACTTTTTCCTTTGCTAGACTGGGCTATTTCTGACATCCAAACTTCTTTTATATTTGGTAGAGTCCTTGTTATTTTTGTCAGTTAACTTGATTTGAGGGCTCTACTTGTTTTTGAGCCTTAGCTTCTTTGACCATATCTACCCAATTTTACATAGACTGGGTACCTGAATGACTTTTATTTTCTTGCCTCAAATCATGAGGGATAACTTCCTCAATATTTGGATTTTAGATTTTAAGATCTTGTCGAGTTTCATGAGGTATGTGTTTCACTAAAATTGAAGGATTTATAGGTGGAGGCGAACCATTGACATCTGAGACTATTTTGTGATCCTTTGAAGAGCCAACCCACTAGGTTGATTTACGTTGGCGTTTCCAGTTCTTCCTAAACCCTCTAGGGAAATGAGTTGCAATGTGTCATGTTTCAAAGTAAGATTTGTATTGCAAAGAAACTCTCACATAGTCCAACTTCTACGGCTGGGAATAGTTTTACCTGTCAAAATGATTTTTATTGGAAACCCTTTACTAAAATCCATTTCTACGCACTCATGAGCATAAGTTGAAATGCTATGTCTTTTGGTTTCACAGGAAGCAAAATGAAATTTTCCGAGAGCAGATGTAATGAATTTAAGGGAGGATGGACCCCAAAAATGCAAGAGAAAATTTGGGAGTCACACCCAAATAGGAGCTGAAGAAAGAATCAAACAAAGGATTGAAAAAGGAAGACGAAAGCTTCATGCATAGACTTGAGTTGCCCCAAAACCACGGCCCAAAATTGAGAATTTTATCCCTATCTTCAGCAATGCAACATTCAATGATAAAGGAACCCTTCGCATATAGGTAGATGAAAACTTCCTTTTGCATCACTAGAATCCAAAAGTGCAAGATCCAGCCATGGAGATCAACTAATCAGGGCCAAAGTCCATTGAAACAAAAAACTAAATCAAGGCTGCAAAGTGCTTCAAAGTTTAGATTCGTCATCAACTTCAAGCCCCAGGGGGATAGTAATCGTAGGAGACTCTTGCACTTGGAAGGAAGGAGGGAATGTGGTTGAAGCATTCTGATCTGTGTCTTTGAAGGAATGTCCATCTTGAAAACCCATGATATTGTAAACTTTTGGGAGTTCGCCCCTATGATTCTCTTGATGAACGTCCCATCCAACTCTAGATGGTGAAAGCTTGTGAGCGTTACGATAGATCCCTCTCATCTTTTTTCTTTTTATTTTTGACATGAGAACTAGACGCAGACGACATGAGAGGTGTTGAAAGTGTAACTAGGATCGGTCTTCATATTGACTATGTAATTATGTATTTATGTAAAGAAGAAGACAAGGATAATAAAATATATTTTGTTGTACTTGCTTCATGGGTTTCATGAGCATGTTTTTATTATAGGTCAATAGACTTCTTCTTGATGTCTATTAGGGTTTTTCTTCTATTTATAAGTGTAATTAGTGTCATGTATATGAAGAGCCTAGTCATCAATAAATGCTCCAAGACCTTGTCATGAACCTTGTGGAAGAATGGCTTAAAACAAACCTCACTCAACGTTGAAGATAAGCTCCAATATACTCAGATCTAGTCGGCTTCTACACAGTGATAAAGTTGGCATACAAACTGTGTGTAAGTCGGCCTAACAAGAGGAACTGTGCCATATATATACACAGGACCTGCGGCTCATTTGTCACCAAGAAGATTGCATATTCCTCTGAGATTTTACAGAGTACATAAGTGCGGAATTCTGAGGTCTTGTACAGGGTTATAGTGCGTATTTGTCTGAGGTATCACAACATTTTTTTTCAGACCTGATATCAGGAAGAACTTGCAGATATAACACAAAAGTACTGCATACTGTTTTGTGACACCAAGCAGAGCAAAGGACCTAAAACATAAGCGAATTTAAGGGCAATGTACAAGTACTATAAGTGCGGATCTGTTTGAAGAAGGATTTGCTAATTGTCCTGAGGTTAGATTGCGGATCAGTATACACCTACAATACATGAAGTTGAGACAGTGACCTAAAGAAGAAAGCAATCTTAAAGGTGTGGAAAAGTGAGGAAGGTAAATCTGTGATTTACCTTCCCAACTACAGTTCATGGAATAAAGTTACAAGTGTATGCAAAGTGAAGATGATTCAGTCTCCAATAGTTGACTAAGTAATAAGAAGTAAAACTTAGAGATCGACTAGTGTAGATCAGTGCAGATTGGTGAAGAATAGAAGAATCAAGTTTGAGATCATGAAAGAAGAAGTGGCAAGGTCTTGGATGCATATATAGGTCAAGGGTCTGAGTCTTGGTCATGGTACTTTTCATTTGAAAATCTTTAAGAATAATTTCTCGTGGGTTTTCCTCTCCAAGAGGGAGAGGTTTTTGCCCTGGCTCTAGGAGCCTAATTTTTGTGTCTTGTTGAAAGACTAAATAAGCTAAAGAAGAGAAGACATAAGCAACTCAAGTAACCTCACAAGTAATTATCAAGAAGAGAATTTGAATTAAACACCAGCCCTCTAAATTCTCAACATGGAATCAGAGCTAAGGTGCTAAAAGGCAAGGGCTACTTAGCAAGGAGGCACTTAATGAAGCAAAAATCAAAGTCAAGGGTTAAAGTTTGCATTGAAAGGTCAAATCGGTTTGCAAGGAAGACTCTCAATTTATTTCAAGAAAGATCTTCTATCTCATTCAAAGGATCAACTCATTCAAGAAAGTAATCATTGCCATCAAAGACTTACATTCAAGACATTTTTAGAAGAAGACATCATCTTTTGAAGATATCCTTTATCATTAAGGATTCAGGAACACCTACATTGGAGATTTCAATCTTAGAAGAAGTTCTTGACTTCATCTTCATCATCATTAAGGAAGCTAGAAGCCACTCTACTCAAGTAAGTATCTATGACCTTACTTAAATCTGTCAAGATGACTTATTGAAAAGAGAGCAACAAGCTGGTTGGGTCATCAAACTTTAGTGCATGGAAGAAGAGGACATATTTGAATTAATTGAAGACGAAATTATGAACTACATTGAAGGATCTACAATTCAACCCTCAAAAGAAGATGCTCCAGCTCATGCCAAGTACATGAAGGGAGAAATAAGAGCCCAGAGGATTCTCGTAGAATCCATTAAGGACTCACTCATTCCCTATGTATCGAAACTAAAGTCTGCAAAAGAAATATATGAGAATCTAGTGGAGCTATTCTCTGTGAGTACTGCAGGAGAAGCAATCTCTCTAAGACAAGAACTATACAAAATGAAATTTTCAAGAGAAGAAGGAATCACTCCATACTTTATGATGATTTCTAAAATAAGAGACCAACTGCAGGAAATTGGAGAAGTAATATCTTATACTGAGATGACTACAGTGGTGCTGAATGCTCTACCAGAAGAATGGGGAAACTTCACTTCAAGTTTATAAGGAAAGAAAGAAGCAACACCATTCCATGATTTATGGTCTCTATGTAAAATAGAGGAAACAATATTAAAAGCCAAAGTTGATATAGGATAAAGTGAAGGGAATCAAGCCTTTGCAGCCATATCCAGGAAGAAAGGTAGATTCGGAAAATTTGGTCCTCAAAATAAAAGAAGAAATATGGACAAAGTACGATGCTTTGGATGTAATGAACTTGGGCATTATAAAAGAGATTGTCCTAAAGCTGGAAAGAACAAGAGGAAAAAGGAAGAAGCCCATGTTACAAATGAAGGGGTAGAACCTGATGTTAAGAAATCTAAGAAAGAGGAAGCGAGAGATCTCTATTATGATTGAGATCATCTTCTTCTTTAAGTGATTTATGTTTTTTTTAAATAGTATGATAGGAAGCAATGTACATTAATAAAATCATGATAGAAGCATGATAGGAGCTCTTGGTGAAACAACTCCTAGAAAAAATCACTGGTAACAATGATGGAAGGTAGTCATCAAGATCAAGGGTCATCATGGAAACAGGTGCTCTCACTCTCTAATGGAATTCTCTATGGGTTCACTAATTAGAAAGAAAGCAGAAATGTTTCATCAAGAATTCTATGCTACAAAATTTTGGGAGTAGCATGTGATGACATATTGATAAAGCAGGTCAATGGAATGAAGTTCTTCATTCAAGTGAAATTGCTACAGGATGACTCAACAGAAAAAGGTATGTGGTATATATATATTTATATGCTAACACTGGATGTTGTGAAGTCATGTCATATGGTTGCATGTAATAGACTTCTATATTTAGAAGTATGGTCTATGAACGAAGATCTCTCATGTTGCACTGACAGATGAAATCAACATAATATATCCTCATATGAGGTGGTTGTATATGAACAAGAAACTGGAAATTGGAAGTTCCTGGAAATGAAGATGTGCAAAAGGGAAGAGATCATGAAATGCAACCATGTCAAGAGGTAGTTATCATCCGAAATCCAATAAGATGTGACTAGAATATCTCCTGGAGAATATGTAGACTCTGATAGAAGTCTAGTAAAGAAGAAGACCTTTGAAAAAACATATCATTAGGAGATGTGTCAATCTAAATAGAGGATGTCGATGCCTACAAGAAGATGTCATGGTGAAAGATCATCAATGAGGTAACTTTTGATTTAAAAGTTTATATGTATATGTTTATCTGGATGAGTTTATGCAGGGTTGCCAATCATGTGAAAGGATGTAAGATCCTTGGAAATGGTTCAAAAGAAAGCAGCATGGCATAAAAGGTGGACCAGATGATGAAGGCAGATAAATTACTTTCTGATAGCTGACATGACTCATCGATGAAAGTGATGGATGATCTATGCCCTATGGAGCCAAATATTGAAGATATATTGAAGATTCCTCAATATCGAAATCCATGACATCGAGGGAAGGAATTCTTCATGAGCAGCTGGGTGTCTCACCATTACGGCTGTAGGTCCTTGATTGAGAGGGAGCCTGGTGATAAATTTCTTACTTGGAAGAAACTAGGTAATTCCTAAGAATGAGCTTAGGTACATTCTTTGTACAGGGATGAGTGCATTCCCTTGTGGAAAGAGGGAGAGATAAACACATCATTCTGGGCTTCACTTCAGAAGACAGAATGGAGGATTCAGTAATCATCTAGCATTCGGTACTCTTTGAGAATGTGATAAGGCATTCAAGATAAGAGTAGTCGGGGACTGATATTCTTTGAGGGCTAGCTACCCAAGAGAAGAATAGTCCAAGAAGGTCATACTTTCGGAACACCTGGGTGGAGTATGTACCTTGAAGAGACAATGACTATGGTGTCTATAAGTCATGTGTCTCGCCAACATTGTAGCCCATTGTCTTGTTGAGAGATGGGGCTGTTAGTCAAGGCCTTGCACTAGGACAATGTTGGTTGATATGATGCTATACAAATGCGATTACCAATCCAATTCTTCTTATGAGATTCTTTGATTTGAAAGTGACCATATACCTGTATGAATACCTCCCTAGTTAAAAGGGAGTGTTGAAAAGTGTAACTAGGATCGGTCTTCATATTGACTATGTAACTATGTATTTATGTAAAGAAGAAGACAAAGATAATAAACTGTATTTTGTTGTACTTGCTTCATGGGTTTCATGATCAATTTTTTATTATAGGTCAATAGACTTCTTCTTGATGTCTATTAGGGTTTGTATTCTGTTTATAAGTGTAATTAGTGTCATGTATCTGAAGAGCCTAGTCATCAATAATGCTCCAAGACTTTGTCATGAACCTTGTGGAAGAATGGCTTAAAACAACCCTCACTCAACACTGAAGATAAGCTCCAACATACTCAGATCTAGTTGGCTTCTACATAGTGATAAAGTCGGCCTACAAACTGTGTGTAAGGTCAGCCTAACAGGAGGAACTGTGCCATATATATACATAGGACCTGCGGCTCATTTGTCACCAAGAAGATTGCAGATTCCTCTGAGATTTTATAGAGTATGTAAGTGTGGATTTCTGAGGTCTTGTATAGGGTTATAGTGCAGATTTGTCTGAGGTATCACAACATTTGTTTTCGGACCTTATATCAGGAAGAACCTGCGGATATAACACATAAGTATTGCATATTGTTTTGTGACACCAAGCAGAGCAAAGGACCTAAAACATAAGCGAAGTTAAGGGAAGTGTACAAGTACTATAAGTGCGGATCTGTTTGAAGAAGGATTTTCTAATTGTCATAAGCTTAGATTGCAGATCAGTATACACCTACAGTACATGAAGTTGAGACAGTGACCTAAAGAAGAAAGCAGTCTTAAAGGTGTGGAAAAGTGAGGAAGGTAAATTTGTGATTTACCTTCCAAACTACAGTTCAAGGAATAAAGTTACAAGTGTATTCAAAGTGAAGATGATTCAGTCTCCAATAGTTGAATAAGAAATAAGAAGTAAAAATTAGAGACCGAGTTCTCTAGTACTAGTGCAGATCAGTGCAGGTTGGTGATGAATAGAAGAATCCAGTTTCATATCATCAAAGAAGAAGTGGCAAGGTCTTGGATGAATATATAGGTCAAGGGTCTGAGTCTTGGTCATGGTACTTGTCATTTGAAAATCTATAAGAATATTTTTTCGTGGGTTTTCCTCTCCAAGAGGGAGAGTTTTTTTCCCTGGCTCTAGGAGCCTAATTTTTGTGTCTCGTGTATTTCGATAGTTGACTTGATGAAAGACTAAATAAGCTAAAGAAGAGAAGACATAAGTAACTCAAGTAACCTCACAAGTAATTATCAAGAAGAGAATTTGAATTAAACACCAACCCTATAAATTCTCAACAAGAGGGACCCCAACCCACTCCTACACTTCTATCGATTAATGTTCCATCTACGGCATTTCCAGCTCACAGTTCAGTATTTAGATTAGGAATTTAGGGTGACCCATGGGACATGATGTAGAAGTATAGTGTGCTGAACTTCTGAGCTGACCATCAATCTACTTTTATTGGTTATCCATGGGCATTAACATAGGAAGAAATATACTTAGAGTTGAGATGATGGAGCTTTGAAATATTGGAATGGCAATGAGTAATGGTCAAATTAGAAGAAATCTTCCAACAAAGCTTAGGAATCTATTTTACCAGGGGGTGAGGCTCTTTGGACATGTTTGCAAACCAGAGAAAGGAATACACTTGTAGTGCTTCTCCCATGACATTGTGAGATATCTTTCTTGGAGAATAATAGCTACCATTACTCTCTATTAAACCTTGATTTCCATTTCAGCAATTTCATAAACTTACCAGTCTTTAGGATCAATATGATATTGTTGGTTTTGAATTCCATCTCATGTTAGGTTTGTAGAACTCTAGGACGTTCTGCCTCTTTTTCTTGAAGTTTTCTTGTATAATTATAATATCAGTCCACCTTTGATGGCCTTAACACTTTTTTACAAGCAATTGCATTAATGCATCAACTAACAATCTTGATATCTTTAGACCAAGGCATAAATTCCTAGGTAGTTTCATGACCATGCCAAGGCTTCATGGATGTCATATCACCACACATGACTCTTCAATGTCATATGTGTGATCTTAGTTCTGAAAGGAATTGGAATATTTGATCTGGGTTTTTGACTTTGATGATGCGTGCATCCTCAACGTTCATCATCCCAGAGGGGGCTCATGCGAATCTTTGATATGGGCTTTTGACTTTAATGCTGTGTGCATCCTCAAAATTCAGAGTTCCATCATTTAAATGATAAAAAATATGTTTTCTTCCATTGTAAACCATTTTTGGAGCATCATACTCATTGGATTCTTAGGAAATGTCCCAGGAAGAATGGAAAGGATCTCCATGTTTGTTTTGATCACCATTAAATTCAGAAAAACCAATTTGCCATGGTGTGTGTGAAAAATAATTTGTTTTGCATCCTCATCTACCGTTTTTAGAGGAGTTGGTGGATGGATTGATGAGGAAATGTTGCGAGAGAATAGGAAAGGATCTTAAATATTGTTTTGATGCCACAAACAACATTGAATGCAGAAGGACGAAGACCATGGCTACATGATGAAAAATAGATTTTAGCCCTATGAGCCATTATTATTATTATTAATTTTTTTTTGCTGGAAAGGTGAAGATAAAAGCATGGAGTAGACACATGGGGGACATGAATGATGTAGAACCTTCCTGAGATACTTAAAAATGGGATCCAACACTAATACTTGGGATTCAGACCTGAAAAAAGAAGAAGAAAAGAACATTTTTTAGAGCAAGGAAAATTGTTTTTGGGAGAAGGCATATGCAGATTGGAGCTTGGGAGCATTCTTGAGAAAACTGAGAGTATCACTACTAGGTCACTGAAATTATGAAGAGTGTCTAAGGACTTTGATAAGTGAAAACAATGCTTCTTTTCTCAGAACAGAGTCGATTTTGGAATGTATAAATTGGAGACTTCACGTTGTCTACAAAGGAAATGAAAAAGACTTTTTGGATGGGTTTTTGATGCCATTTAGGAATTTATAAATTTCTGGCCATACCTCATTCTATGAAGATAATAACTGTCCAATATGAGCCCAATTATTTGACAAAATTCCTCATCCTGTATGAGAATTGGATTGAGTTGATTTATAGGATAAGTGGTTTTCATTGTAAAGATATGGTGAACCAGACATTATGGGATTCTCAGAGTAAGGGTCTATTTGTTGATCCCCTTTGAGTGAATGTCTTCAAAACAAGAAATGTCACTATTGAAATACAAAAAAAATTCACCTTGATGTTCCCCTAAATGGAGAGGGCCTAGGAAATGCAACATCGGAAAGAGACCAAGGAGGTTTGTGTCCTACTCTTCTTTTAAAAATAAGAGATATTCTACTTGTGTGTAAGTAGAGCTTCCTCTGTCTCACTAGAGCAAGGTAATTTCCATCTACATAATTGATTTATAAGTAGAAAGCAACGCTTATGCTTTCTTCTTAGTAGAGATATAGTGGGACTAGGGACCATAGCTTTGTATATGGCAGGTTTGAACCTTCTTGTTTTCTCATTCAGTTCTTATTATGTTGCAATGATTAGATACATGATTTTTTTTATTTATCCACTCTTAATAATTTTCCAACCTTTGTAATACTAAATCAATATTATATATAATTGAAAACCATTCAATTTCAACCAACAATGTGTGGTTATGGAAATAGATAAATTATAAGCTCATTATTTGTAGATATGCTCTTCTGACTATATAGTTAAATCTAGGATTTGGTGCTATGGATGCAGAAACAACTCAATGATGTAATAATTTTGTAGGCTTGAGAAGTTGGAGATGAATATACCATGGTTCCAACTTAATGGTTGTAACTTTTTTGTCTTAGTTTGTGACCTTGGCATCATTGTGATGATGTATGTCATGGGTAGAATTTGTGGCAAAATAAGTTAATTTATGATGACCTTGACTTGTGTATCTGAGGGAATGTTGATGATGATAAGATAATTTGATTTTTTTTATGATGACCGCGATGCTCTTTTAAGTTTTATGTGACCATGATTTATAATTTTATTGTGTTAAGGAAGAAATAAAATATGACCTATTTAAGCAATTCAAGTGGGGAAAACCACCAAAACATCACTAGTGCTCTTTCAATTTAAAAATGATGACCTAAATTGTGTCTTTATAATGGATCCATCTTAATCCCCTTTTTAAAAGCCAAAATGGTCTAGGGGAGATAGACTGAACCTGAAACTCCCTTCTTCCAGAGATTAATTCAGTGGATATGGAAATTTCTATAATGATTATTTAAAACCTATATATATATATATATATATATATATATATATTCAACTTCAGGAATCTGAAAAGATTAGCCTTCTTTCCTACTGTTGTGATTGTGCTTTCTTACATGCTCAAGTTGTTCTTGATCTAGTAATTGTTCTAGTGTTGGACTTAGTGTTGTACTCACAGCTTTCAATAGCTTCTTGCTCAAGGAAAGCTACCACATCTTTTTAGTAAATGCTTTGAGAAAATTGAGACTTGAGAGCTTATCTTCCACAAAAACCATCTCCTGACTGATCTTGTGCACCTTTCTCCATAGCTGTTGCATATCTAAATAAAAAATATCTGGTTCTTTGTCATAAGTTTTTGCATTCATCTGGAAACCTATAAGCCAGAAAGCAAACACCTCATGCATCTCGGGCCCAACAAAGTTCCCGTGGATAAACTTACATATTGATTTGAATATGTAGAAAACCTCCAAAGTAGTCCAGAACTACTAGCAATTCAGGTTTTCAGACCTTTTCTGTTGGCTACTAGCTTCTTGGCTGGATATTATCACTATTATACATAATCTAGTTATATCATAGTTCAGCATTGATCATATTTGGTATACAGGTTTGATGCACAACTAGCGTAGTATTTAATTCGTCATTTTTTAAACATCAGAGGATACTAGTCAAGCAGACAAAATGAAGCAACATTAATATGTTTTTTAAATTTGATATAATTGAACACATGTTAGAATGAATCACCATGGCATTCATATACCTTTCCAAGTTTTTCTTGAGAAGATTTATTTTCAACATATTTTTTTTTAAAGATTCATCCATCTCTTGTACACGTTTGTTGGGTCTTGCTTACTACACTGCAGATGAAAAATATTCATTCCAGGCATCCATGCACATGGATTTGCAAATTTCTATTCCTATGTATCAACCTCTTGGAGTTGGTTTCCCTCTATTTCAAAGGGGTTTAGCATATCCAACATGCTGAATTGGTTTAAGTGGACATTAGCAAGATACTTTATCCTTTTACATACCGTACTTGTGTCCAACTCTCTCTAATGTCCAAGTACAAAAGTTCAACAAATAGTAATCTCATAAAGTTGATTGAGCTTAGAGCATGCATCCTAAGAAATATTATTTTTGAGGAGACGAAAATGGATCCCAAGATAGAAACAGGGTACCCAAACATAGTTTAAGTGGGGCCTCTCAACATCCTCCCTTCTAAAGGTCTATGGAAATTCAATAGTGAATTAAAAAAAAACCTACTTTCACTGGCTGTGGCATAATTTCACAACTTAGTTCATGGTTGCTCCCAAACCAAAAGAAGTGATGGTGATTATGACAATGACTGTCACCTTGCAAATAGTATGTTTGAAATGTTGAATTTCTGTTTTTTCATTGAGCAATAAAAGCCTCAAACCTATCTAATCTATTATGTTGCACAAAAATACGTTCTGGGTGTCATCCATTGATTACCGTCTCGGCTTGCATAGACAGAGAGACACGCTGACCCGCTGCTAAAGTCGGAAACATTTCATTATACTTTGCACAGCCTGTATGCTTATGATGGAGGGGCTCTGGACTCGAGACTCAGTTTAAAATTCTCAGTTAACTTTCCTTCTCCCACAGCCCACCCTTCTTCGCAATTTCCCTATTATCCTCACAGCCCTCCTGGTTGGCATACAAAAATATCCAGTTCACACAAAGTTGAAGCCAGAGCGAGATGGAGCCATTCAAATTATGAAAGTTGTGTCTGCTGCCTTTCTTCCCAATTGCAATTCGCACCCAGAATTGCCCATCTCATTATTCTGAAATCTCTGTTTGAATTAGCAGGGGATCGAACCAACAAAGGAAGCTATAAGGGTGGTCGAAATTGCAATTGAATACCCAGTATTTTGGTATCGATTGCAATTTAGTTATGTGGATTTATGTATTTTTTCTCATTGCTGGGAACTTGTATGTATTTTTCTTCCTTATTTAATCTTTTCAATGAGGATATACTATGTTGTATGAATTATGGTTTGAGGGATTGGATTACTTTTTTTTGTTGATGTTTGATGTTTTCATTGTAGCTTTCAAAGTCTTGACGCCATTTGATTAATTTGAATCGAGTATTTTTTAGTGCGATTTTTTGGAGGTTTTAGTGTGATTTTTTGAAGGCTTTTATGGTGGCTTTTTTCGGTATAATTTCTCTAAAATCTTGTTGGAATTCACTAAAAAGAGAAGTTTGATTGCTAACCTTGCATAATAGAAGTGCCTTAGGGGTTTTTGAGGGTGCTGAATCCATATATGGAGTCAAAAAACCAGTTTAAATAACAAAAACCAAGATTTTACCTCAATTTTTTTCACCTGATTCCGGCACTTGAAATTCCAAAAAATTACACTAAAGACAACTCCAAATTTGAATTTGGAATATGCAAAAAATAAAACCTCTTTAGAAACATTTTCTGCAGGCCAATTTGATGACGAAGATAAATGTGAAATGCCTAAAAAATATTTCTTTTCGTATTTCAATGTCTCCTCTGGCCTTATCTTAAGGGTCACAATTGTTTTTTACGTTTAGGGGAATATAAGGCAAGAATCTAGAATTCGGTATCCATGGATATAACAACTAGTCTTCAACTCATCTTTTTGTGTGGGACTTTATTTTATAGACACAAACTTTGCTTACTATCACCTCTTGGCCCAAGGGCTTTTCTTCTGGCCATTACATTTCCAAGTCCTAGAGGCTTTTATGGTGGCCCATTCCCTTTTTGTGGGTTTTTTTGGTAACTATAATTGATTTATGATTTATGTAAATAAAGGATTTTATTTATAAATATATAGAATATAATGAAAAAAAAAATGGTTTATATTAATAAATAAATAGAAAAATTAAAAATAAATAGAAGAAAAAAATTAAAAATATATATTATAAATTAATAAAATAAAAAAATTATATATTTATTTAGAAAAAAATATTTGGATACATTAAATAAATATATAAAATTTTATTTATACATTTAAAAAAAATTATATATATAAATATATAAAATAAAAATTTTATTTGGAAAAAATATTTAATTACAATGAATAAATATATAATTATATATATAAAAACCTTTATTTATACATTTAAAAAAGTAGCCATATCTATATATAGCTTTCGATTGTAACATTTTCATATTTGAAAAAGATGATAAATTAATTTTAAATAAAACCTAAAATGCTTTTGATTTTACTTTTTTATATTTGAAAAATGTACACATTAAAATTTAAATTTTAAGATGATAAGCACTTCGAATATGATTAATAATTTGAAATATTGAGAATTTTAAACTATTAAGTTTTTTCAATATTTTATTATAATAGAATTTTATTGTTTTTATATAATATTTTATTAATTGTATAATTAAGATTTTTAAAGATTGGTAATTTCAAATTATTAATTTTTTTTAATATTTTAATATAATAAAATTTCATTACTTTTATATAATATTTAAATATCTTTTTTAATTACTGTGGTAAATATATAACATTAATAAATTTTATGTAAAAAATTATTCATAAAAAATAATAATTAAATCTATTTATAAAAACATCAAATATATAAAAAATTATTTTAATTTTATATTAAAAAAATAATTTTAACACTTTTAAAAAGTTAAAAGTTATTTGATCCTTCTTGTGAATTTTTAATAATCTTCAATCAATAAGTTATTAAATCCTTCTTGTGAATTTTTATTAATCTTCAATAAATTTTAACATAAATTTGTGTTAAATGAATTTACATGAATTCAATGTAAAAATTTCAATAAATTTGTAACATAAATTTGTGTTAAATGAATTTACATCAATTTAATATAGAACTGATGCAAAGAAGTTTTGTAATAATGCTATATATCTTTAAACTTTTTAAAAAGTTTAGTTTTCCAAATACATAATCCTTGCTCAATAATAATCTTTAATGAAAAACTTAGCTCTCCAAATATATAATCCATTTCTCTAGTAATATACATTGTTGCCACCAGACCACGATTGTCATTACGAGAGTGTTGTTATATTTTACCACACTTTCTTCACTCGACTCTCTTCCCAAGCATCCTCGACATACCCGCTCTTCACTCGAGCCCTTTGCCCAGCTTTTGTCACTGCTTTCCTTCACTGAAATCTATTTCCCATCTTTCGTTATCGATATACCCGCTTTCTTCATTGAAACCTTCTTCATCACTTCAAACTTCTCGCCACCTTCTTTCTTCTTCAATAAAGCCTTCTCCCAGGCGTTGGCGCAGTTGCGCCTCGACTACTACCCCTCCCCATTGCAGTCTGGAACAACCAAACACTCTAAGATTTTCCAACGAACTCAAATGCTCAACATTGGGCACCATCTCTAAATTGGAACAACGGGCCAGGTCAAGAGTTTGGAGGTTCCTTAAGCCCCCAATCGAGTCTGGGAGGCTCTGTAGAGTGGAGCACTAGCACAGGACAAAACTTCGGAGGCTTGTCAACTTCCCAATAGAGTCCGAAAGCATTTGCAAAGAGAAGCAGTTCCTCAAGTAGAGATGTTGGAGGCCTACTAGGTTTTCAATTGAGTCTGAAAGCGTCTGCAAAGCGAAGCAGCGGCTCAAGTGGAGATATTGGAGGCCTGCTAGGTTTCCAATTGAGTCTGGAAGCATCTGCAAGGCGGAGCAGGAGCTCAAGTCAAGATGTTGGAGGCCTGCTAGGTTTCCAATTGAGTCTGGAAGCCTCTGCAGAGAGGAGCAAGAGGTCAAGTCGAGAAGTTTGAGGCCTGCTAGGTTTCCAATTGAGTCTGAAAGCGTCTGCAATGTTGGAAAGGTAGATGATTCAATCACAAAAATAATGCAAATATTTCACACATGAACAATGAGCTGCGGCTCTTCAATTAATCTAAAACACTCTGAATCATAAAACTCTCTCTGAATACAATGAACCCGTGAAGGGTATTTAATCTAATTGACATGCACACACTCTCACACATAATTGAACTTGATCAACTTGCTTAACTCACTCACCAAATCTAACTATAACTCAACTCAACTAATTCACTTAACTATTTGTCTAACTTCTGCATACAGGAAGTAATTATATATTTTAACACTCCCCCTTAATTACAACCGCTAAACTAAAACATAACTCATGACAACTCAAACATGCCTGCTGGTCTATGTCTCAACTAGGCTTACAACTCCCAAGTTTCTTTTGTGAAACTCAAACAAATCTACTGCTAATGGCTTCGTAAAGATATTAGCCAATTGATCACTCGTTCTACAAGGCTTCAAGTGAACTTCTCCATTGCTCACAAGTTCTCGAATAAAGTGATATCTAGTATCAATATGCTTGCTCTTTTGATGAAACACACTATTCTTGGATAGTGCAATTGCTGATGTGTTGTCACAGTATATCGTTGTTGATCCTTGTTGTTTCTTCTTGAGTCCATCAAATACTCTTCTTAACCATACTACTTGACATGCTGCTGAAGTTGCTGCTACATATTTTGTTTCTGCTGATGATAGTGTAACAATAGGCTGCTTCTTAGATGCCCATGCTATCACTCCTAAACCGAGATGGAAAACATAACCGGATATGCTCTTCCGATCATCCAAACTTCCTGCAAAATCACTATCTGTATATCCAATCAATTCTTTCTTTTCTGTACTTGCATACATTATGCCATAATCTCTGGTTCTTGCTATGTATCTCAGAATTTCTTTTCCAACACTCCAATGTGTGTCTTTTGGAGTCTCCATAAATCTGGAAATCAAACTCACTCCCTGCATAATATCTGGTCTTGTCGTTGTGAGATACATGAGGCTTCCAACCAATCTTTTGAATAGAGTTGGATTGACATCTGCCCCTTCATCATCCTTACTTAACTTTTTACCCATTGCAACTGGTTTAGGTACAGGTTTGGAATTATCCATCCTGAATCTTTTCAACAAATCTGTTGCATACTTATTTTGGCAAATAAAAATGCATTTTTCAGATTTCTCAACTTCAATGCCAAGAAAATATTTCATGAGACCTAGATTTGTCATCTCAAATTCTTTCATCATGGCTGCTTTAAATTCATCTACCTCAAGATCACCTGTAAAAATCATATCATCAACATATAAGCAAACTATCAAAATCTGTCCATGCTCATCTACCTTTGTGTATAAGGTAGGCTCAATACTGCTTCTGCAAAATCCATTCTTGATCATATAACTGTCAATTCTACTATACCATGCTCTAAGTGCTTGCTTTAGTCCATAGAGCGCTTTCTTCAATCTATAAACTTTATCCTCTTTTCCTTCAACTTCATAACCTGGAGGCTGCTACACATAAATTTCTTCTTCTAAAATTCCATTCAAGAAGGTTGATTTGACATCCATCTGATATACTTTCCAATTGTTCTGAGATGTTGTCGCTAGGACTACTCTTCCAGTATCCAATCTGGCTACCGGAGAAAATGTTTCCCCAAAGTCTATTCCCAGTTGTTGCGAGAATCCTTTGGCTACAAGTCTTTCTTTAAATCTGTCAGTCTCACCTTTCTCATTTACTTTAGTCTTGCATACCCACTTCACACCAATGAAATTTTTATCATTTGGTAAATCAACCAAATCCCATGTATCATTCTTTTCAATTGAATTCATCTCTTCATCCATGGCTTGCACCCAATTGTCATATCTGATTACTTCTTCAAACGAAGAAGGTTGGAATGCCAACAATGCAAAATTTGAATTAACATCCAAATCATCATAAATATCTTTCAGACTTCTCATCTTTTTTTTACTAGTACTTGATTCGTTACCTGATTCGCTGCTTGGAGAATTCTGATCTATGGATCTGCTTAAAGATCCATGCTGCTCTGAAAATCTGGGAGTCCTTACTGGTGTGACTCTATTTGGTGTCTGCTCTCTTGGTTCTTGCTGCTCCTCTTTTTCTACATCATCATCCTCCATCAATGGTGTTTGAGCATTCGTTAGTGTGTCTACAGTCTCATTCCCTGACTCTTGTTCTTTGAACACAACATCTCTACTAATGATTTTCTTCTTTGTGACAGGGTTATACAATTTGTAAGCTTTTGACTGCTCACTACAACCAATAAATATATATTTTTCACTTTGATCTTCTAATTTGCCTCTTATTTTCTTAGGCACATGTGCATAGGCTACACATCCAAAAACTCTGAAATGAGATACACTGCATGACATACCTGACCATGCTTCCTCTGTAACTCTGTTCATCACGCTCTTTTTAGGAGATCTATTTATCACATAAAAAACACATGCAACTGCTTCTGCCCAATACTCGTTAGATAGGTGTCTTGCTTTCAACATGCTCCTTGTCATGTTCATGATTGTTTGGTTCTTCCTCTCTGCTACTACACCATTCTGCTGTGGTGTGTACCTGGTCGTAAACTGTCTTATGATTCCATGTTGTTCGCAGTATGCATGGAATGCCTTCGAATTGTATTCTCCACCACAATCCAATCTCAATACCTTGATCTGTTGATCACTTTGGTTCTCCACCAAAGCTTTGAACTCTTTGAACTTTGCAAAAGTTTCAGACTTCTGCTTCAAAAAGTAAACCCAAGTCTTCCTACTATAATCATTAATAAAGGTGAGGAAGTAACAACTTCCACCAATCGATTGTGTCCTCATAGGTCCACACAAGTCGATATGCACCAATTCAAGTGGTTTATTTGTTGTATAAGAAACTCCTTTCGGGAAACTTTTATGGTGTTGCTTGCCTAAGATGCAAAACTCACACGTGCTAGCAGGTTCTTTGATGGGAGGTAGACCTCTCATCATCTGTTTCTGCTGCAAGAATTTTAAGTCGGAAAAATGCAAGTGTCCAAACCGAAAGTGCCATAACCAGTAATCATCAGAACATGCAGTTGTAAAAGAACTAACCTAATCATTGTAGTTCATAATGAGAGGAAAGAGTTTGTTCCTCGTCATCTGCACCTTTGCAATCAGCTGCTTGCTTGGGGATTTGTCATAAATAACACATTGTTGCCCCTGAAAGATAACTTTGTATCCTTTCTGCATCAGTTGGCCAACACTAATCAAATTATGTTTGAGTCCAGGGACATAGTATACCTTTGATATGGTCTTTGGCTCTCCCTGCTTGGTCACAATGTTGACCACTCCTTTGCCATCTACAGCCACGGTCTTGTCAGTCCCCAACTTTACCTCTGTCTGCACTGAGACATCCAAATTAGCAACCAAATCCTTGTTGCATTTCATGTGGTTACTGCAACCACTGTCTAATAGCCAGACCTTATCAAACAGTGCATGCATGGTGTTGCATGCTAGAAACATAGAGTCGGTATTTTCTGTACTAACATTAGCTCTCTGATTGCCTTGATCTGCAATATTTTTCCTACAATCACGAGCATAATGACCAAATCTATTGCAGTAATAGCACTTTACCTTTGATTTGTCAGACCTTTGATTGTTATGAAAGCTTCTGCTGTTGTTGCTTCCACTTTGATGCTCATGATTGTCCTCTGCCTCTCAATCGACCTCTACCTCGACCTCTTGAAATATAGACTTGACTTTGGAAGGCAGTTTCCAAAGTGGAATCCTTATTTTTGTCTATCCTTGCTTCATGCGATAGAAGGGATCCCATCAACTCATCAATTGTCAGTTTTTCCAAGTCCTTTGCTTCTTCTATGGCTACTACCACAACATCAAATTTGGTAGACATGGATCGAAGAACCTTCTCAATCACTGTTCGATCTTTAATATCTTCGCCATAGATTTTTAACTGATTGACGACAGACATGACCCTATTCATGAAGGAATCAATGTCTTCTATCTCCTTCATCTGCAGAATTTTGAAATCTCTCCTAGTATTCTGCAGTTTAACAATGTTAACTTTGGCCATACCTTGATAGCTTGTCGCTAAGGTGTCCCATGCCTCCTTTGCTGATGAGGTTATTATGATCTTCTGGAACATGGCTTGATCTACTCCCTGCTAGATCAGAAGCAATGCTTGCGCATTCTTCCGCTTATCTTTCTTCCACTGTTCCCTCTCTGCATTACTGAGGGCTCGTTCTTCTGCATCATCTTGAGGTTTTGCAAACCCATACTTGACATGATCCCAAACATCATGCGCTTTTAGCATGGTCTCGATCTTAATGGCCCACACATCATAATCCTTCCCTGTGAAAGAAGGAATTTGTGGATGGAAGCTGCTTGTAGCCATCTTTCTTCAAACAAGAGTTCACTTTTGAAACCCTAAAATTTATCATCAATATGCTTTGCAAAGCTCCAAAAAACAACCTTGAAATAAAACCCTAGGTTTTATTTATTTATATAAAAAATCTTTTATGAAAAAATCTTTTATATAAAAAATACCTTTATATAATAAAGTCCTTAAAAAAAAAAAAAAAGCCTACCTTTATTACAAAACTCCACTCTTTAAAGCTTTTATAATAATCTTTGGAAAAATTCCTCTTTTTTAGACCTCCTTTTAAAAAATCTACTCGTGCCTTTATGAGAAACACCTTTATTAAAACATATTTATGAGAAAAACCTTTTCATATGCCTTTTAAAATTCTTACGTATTCAAAACACCTTAAGTGGTTGACTTAAAGTCAATAACGTAGCTGAATTTCAATATGTTTGTGTGCTAACGCACCTCCCGATCTATGGTGCTGCGTTTGTGCCTTAACGCACCGGAACTTCAAGATGCCTGTGTGTCTCTACAGTGGGAACCAGCGTTATAACGCTCTGTCTTTAATTAACAGCTGCGTTATAGCATAAAAACGCGGAAGAAAAAAATTCCTTCTCACACACTGATGAACTGCTAATCCATTTTTCTTCCATTCTCTGTGACCTCGCTCTGATACCAATCTGTTGGAAAGGCAAAGGATTTCATCACAAAAATAACACAAATATTTCACACATGAACAATGAGTTGCGGCTCTTCAATTAATCTAAAACACTCTGAATCATAAAACTCTCTCTGAATACAATGAACCCGTGAAGGGTATTTAATCTAATTGACATGCACACACTCTCACACATAACTGAACTTGATCAACTTGCTTAACTCACTCTCTAACTCACTCACCAAATCTAACTGTAACTCAACTCAACTAACTCACTTAACTATTTGTCTAACTTCTGCATACTGGAAGTAATTATATATTTTAACATGCAAGGCAGAGCACTAGCTCAAGTCAAGATGTTGGAGGCCTGCTTGGTTTCCAATTGAATACAGAAGCGTCTGCAACGCAGAGCACCAGCTCAAGTCGAGATGTTGGAGGCCTGCTAGGTTTCCAATTGAGTCCGGAAGCCTCTCCAGAGAGGAGCAACAACTCAAGTAGAGATGTTGGAGGCCTGCTAGGTTTCCAATTGAGTTCGGAAGCCTCTACAGAGAGGAGCAGGAGCTCAAGTCGAGATGTTGGAGGCTTGCTAGGTTTCCAATTGAGTCCGGAAGCGTCTGCAAAGCGGAGCAGCAGCTCAAGTCGAGATTTTGGAGGCCTGCTAGGTTTCCAATTGAGTCCATAAGCGTCTGCAAAGTGGAGCAGTGGCTCAAGTCGAGATGTTGAAGGCCTACTAGGTTTCCAATTGAGTCCCGAAGCGTCTGTAGAGAGGAGCAATCCGTCAATGCGAAATGTTGGAGGCCGCCTAGGTTCCCAACCCAATCTGGAATCTTTTTCAAATTGCGGCACCTTGACAAGATCATACTTTGGAGACCCTTCAACTTCACAACTTGATCCAGCAGTAACTTCATTTCCATACAGTATTGAAAGTCGACATGTTTCAATGCTTGCTTATCAAATAATTCATCTGGCACAGTTTCAAGATGACTGTACCACAGTACAAGTTTTTCGAGATGCTACATGTTCCCAATGAAATCTGCAACATTCATATGGGAAGCATCAATATACAATTCCCTCAGCTGCCCAATGAAATCTGTAACATTCATATGGGGAGCATCAATATACAATTCCCTCAGCTGCAGAGGTTCCTGCAATGTTCACATACATTATTAAAGTACGTCTAAGACTGTAAATGTCAAAGGCAGTGTGGTATAGGAAGACAATTCTTAAATACTGTCAATTTTTACAATTTGAAAAAAAAAAAAAACTAAAAAATAGAAATTTAAGAATAATAATACCTGAGATTCGTGTTTCTAGAGTGTTTTCAAAAATTCTCCATGTATATGTAAAACTCTTAAATTCTTTGTTGGAATCGAGCAAGGTAAGGAGGAGTTGCGACAGTACGCCCAGTGGAGATATATCAGGTGTGGTAATTGCTGGCAAACACTGAATAGGCGTTCAACAAAACAACCTTTAGCCTTGAGCAACTGCAACCTGCTCATATTACTCAATAAACGAGTGAGAGCAGGCTCCGTAATGTTTTCTAAAGATTGTTCAAGGTTTTCGAAAGATTGTTCATCCTCATTTTCATCAACCAGGCTAATTCCATGCACCTGAATTGTTAACTCAGAGTTGTTAGAAACAAGATTCATTCCTGCAGAGTTTTAAGAATTCAAAACTAACCAGACACAATTTTGATAGAAGGACGCTAATTGGAAGTCTGTCAAAAACACTTCAAAATACTTATAGGTAATTGGCCATAAAGCTTATGAAAAAGGTTGTCAGTTGGGTTCCAAAGCCTAAGCTCACCATCAGGAGGTTCTTTTTCCACCAGATATCTGCCCATGTCCCTAACGTGGTCATGCATTCTCAAACGGTTTTTACCGTCCACTTCCACCAAACATATGTTTTCCAGCTTCCAAAGACCCAACGATCCTTCCATTCAATATTCTAATGACCCTCTCTCTGTCTTCTCCTCTGAAGAAGCATGCAATGTCTAAGAATATCTTTTTCTCCTCTTCATCCAAGTCGTCATAGCTAATTTTTAGCCGGCCTTGTATATCATCAGGAAGTATTTTGGAGATTTTGCGTAATTGTGCTTCCGAGTGATTTAAATCACTTATTCCACAAAGAAGTGACCCAAACACTTTAATGGATAATGGTAATCCAAGGCAGGGATACAAAAACTTTTCAACCACCTTGTCAAATCCGACAGCAGGATGAGGCTTGCTGAATGCATGCCAACAAAAGAGCTCTCGGGAATGCTCTGGATCGAGACCTTTTAGCGTGTAAATTGACATCTCTGGAATCTGTGATCTTATGAGAACATCCTTATTGCGAGATGTCACTAAAATTAAGCTATTGCTTTTAAGGGCATCCTTAGCTAGTAAAAGTAATGTCTCCAACTGCTTAATATGATCTACATCATCGAAAATAATGAGACAATCAGATGATGGGATATAGCTTCGGAGCTTTCCTTTGCCTTCATCGATGTTGCGTATTTGTTCATTCCATTGAACTAAATCCTTCATAAGGTAGCTCTGCAGGGTTTTTTGATCTCTGAGTGTTAAAAAACTCTTTTGCTAGGGTGGTTTTGCCAACCCCGCCAAGACCAACAATTCCTATAACTCTTAACCTTCTTGTCTTCCTGCTGCAATGACATAGTGGTTTCAAAATCTTTTAATTTTCCCTCTAAGCCTTTTGGATGTTCTGACACATACTACCTTCTTTTAACATTTTTCACCACTCCTTCCACGACGTCTTCTAGGAGCTGCTCTACCAGGAGAACGTTGATACCTGGCTTCACACTAAAACAGTGAAAGAAACCAAACTTAAACAGTGGTTGAGCAACAGAGACTCACTATAAAGCACAAGGGCAGAACTAAAGATCTCAAAAAAAAATACAATAACTGAGTAATAAACTGAGGGAGGCATGAACGGGAAGAAGAACAGTTGAGCGATATTTTATCTAGATTTTGTTTCCTTTATCATTAATCGTAATTTGCGTATATACAGGGTCGATCTGAACGCAGCAGAAGTTTTAATTCCCCCTCTTGGCATGCCTTAGAAGACTGGGAACGATGCCAAAAGCCAGCAAATAAAATCTTAATGATTTTTTAAAAAATTGTTATTATATTTCTAGTTATTAGTTTACATCCGAGTTGTTTTTAGTGTAGTTTTTTTGAAGAATTTTTACTTGATTTTTCGGTTTAATTTCTCTAAAATTAGGTAAGAATTCATTGAAAACAAAAGTTTTATGGGTAACCTTGCACAATGGAAGTGCTCTAGAGTTTTTTTAGGGTGTTGAATCCATATATACAATTAAAAAAACCAACTTAAATAACATAAATCAAGATTTCAACACAATTTTTATCACCTTGCTCTGGAAACTCCAAAAAATCGCACTAAAAACAACTCCGTTTAAGTCTATTTTTATTTAATTTTAAATTTGAAAGTGTGTCACAATTGTAAATTTGAAAGTGTGTCTAGAAAACAATCAAATCTCTTTTCCTCTCTTTTCATTTTAAAAGAGATTTGCACTTCAATAGATTTGATCTTCTTAGCACTTGGTAGATCGGGACTTAAGATGGATTCATACTGATATTATTATTTATAATTTAAACTTCTTTTTCAATAGTGCAAAAAGCTATTATAAAGTGGTGACTACAACTATTTCTGGTCGCTATGAGCAAATGCAAATTGACTCATCACTCTTATTCAAGGAAAACATACATATATTAAAACATTATATTTGTATATGGTTATTAATTAAATTTAAAAACAAAGTTTTGAAAATTTTGATTTAAACTGTTTTCAAAATTGACTCATCACCCTTATTCAAGGAAAACATACATATATTAAAACATTATATTTGCATATGGTTATTAATTAAATTTAAAAACAAAGTTTTAAAAATTATTATTTAAATTGTTTTCAATCTAATATGTATATTATGATTAAGTTATTTATTTATTAAAAAAAATGTAATTTTTATAAATAAAAATAAATATAACAAATTAAAACAATGGTACTTTGTTAATAAAAATAAATATAACAAATAAAATTTAACTCTCTTTTTTTATTATTACTTTTAATGTTTTTTATTTTTTCTTCTTTTTATTTTTTACTATAAGAGAAAAAACCTAATTTTCATTCATTTATAAAATGATTCAGAATTACATTATGCATATACATTCTTAAGTGCATTTCAAGAGGAGGTTTTGAGTGCCTCAATACTTTGAGCTAGCATACTTTTTCTTAATACATTTTTCATACTTTACTTTGGAATTTTGAGAAAGCTATATAGATAGTATTACTACAAAAAATAGTGAAAATTTAATTGTTTTCACTTTTATTAGAAAAAACTACATATAGATTGTAAGATTCAATATATCTTTTATGTGAAGTGTTTATACAAAAAAAAATTAAGGTCTTTCAACTTGTATTGTTTTGTTCAATGTATGGCTTGTGATAATATTGGTAGGAAAAATATTTACACTACTTCTAGATATGCCAAAGACCTTTATTCATACTCCAACTTTTCATAACAAGCTACATAGTAGCTAATACCTACCATCTAGTTTAAATATAGTTAGGACCAATCACATCATCATTTTAAAGGAAGAGTTAGTAAAGTGAAAAACTAAAAATAATTCTATTTACTTGAAATTTAAAAGGAAAACTAAGATATGCTAGTAATGTTGTGATTTAAAAATATACATTAAATTTAAAGTAAAGCACAGTTAAAAATATGAAATTAAAAAGTACAGAATATTAAAAAATAAATAAGAGATTAAAAATAAAAAATAAAAATCTAGTATTAAGATAGGAAATTAAAAAATGATATTAACAAATATGTCACATTTGTCATAAAGATTTAATCTCTAGTAATATACACAAATCAAAGTATTGGATTTATTTGC
The DNA here is from genome assembly GCA_034641835.2 of Pinus albicaulis. NCBI lineage: Eukaryota > Viridiplantae > Streptophyta > Pinopsida > Pinales > Pinaceae > Pinus > Pinus albicaulis. Next base: position 1,633,463,861 of record CM076578.1, on the reverse strand, counting down.
AAAGTAGTCATAATTTTCTTTTTTCCTTTTTAATTAAATACATTAATTAAAAAAATGATATATGAACAAGTGTTATATAAAATAAGTTATGAGTTTTTAGGCATGTGATATTGATAAGTTATGATAGTGTAACAAAGTCTATTTTTATAGATTAAGAATCTCTATGATAAAATCGGGGTGTTATATATATATATATATATATATATATATAATGAATTGAGACCTATTGGCATATAGGGGTCATTCAATTTATGTGGCTACACTAGTTTTAGTAGTAGTCACCAAGTTAAAGTTTATCTCCAAAGTAGATTTGTCATTTTTGTTAAGTGTCATATAAAATGAGTTATGGTGCTTAGCTCATGAGTTATTGATAATCTAGTATTGTAATCAAGCTCATTTACAGGTTAAGAATCTCAATGGTAGAATGAGGTGAATCTTCATGATTAAAAATATTATTACATGTTTTTTTAAATGTATATATGTTTTACTCAAAAATTAATTATTCCTATAATTAAAAATAATAATAATTAAAAATAAAATTATAATTTAATTATTTTTTTATGCTTGTTTGATGTCTATAATGTTAAATATTTTATAGTAAATATTTTGATGCTTATTATAAATTGATATATGTTTTGTTATTTAATAATAATTAATATTTACAGTTTTTTTTAACAATTTAATCTATATAATTTCACTAATTTAATTTATTAAAATAATGAAGATGAAAGTAAAGTTTAAATTTAGAATAAGTATCACTATACTATAATATTGAAAATATATCCTTCATATATATAAATAAAATATAATTATTTTATCACACAAAAATACCTTAACCTTTTATATATAATAAAATCAATAATTATTATATTCATTTAATACTCTAAAAAAACATGAGTTTTTAATATGATGAGGACCCATGGTTTTATAGTAAATATAAATGGATGGACCTAAACCTCAATCCATAGATTTGTGGCGAATGCAAAACAAAAACTTAAATGGACGAGTGCATTACTCATTAAATGGATTTATATTTATTATTTTATTTTATTTTTTCTAAAAATGTATACGCAATATATTGGCACATTAAATGTTCAGTTCACCTTACACAATTCCATAAAAACAATATGCTTGTATATTAAATATTCACTTTAATTTTAGAAATGTTTAGGGGAGAGGCTTCTATTGTTGTGCAAGGACCAGTAGTAGTTATAATACTGGTCCCACACATCCATCAAACATTAAAAATCATAAACTCACTAAAATATGCACATAAATACTTTATATTAAGTTATATAAGTTATATAAATATGTCCAAAATGGGCCCAGTTTTTTATTGGACCAACAACTGTCATACACCAAGTCTTAACATCACAAGTTGACAAGACCTATTGTCTCAAGTACCTCCTTACCAACTAAGTCAAAATGTACTACAAAACATTACAATGTTTTCCATCCAAAAGTACAATTATCCCATCAAACAATCACCCACTGATTTTGCATTTGGGCAATGCATCCCATTATTGGGTAACACCTGCACAATAATTGGGTAACACCTGCACAAAAATAGGTGAAACGTGAGTCAACCATATGTACATGTTTGTTTAACCATTCAGCCTATTCAAGACATTAAATGACACCATTCAATTCAGGAAATAATTCACCTAACCTTTCAATTCAAGAATTAAACACAACAACCCTTTCAATTCAGGAATTAATTCAGGAAAGCATTTCAATTTAGGAATTAAATTCAGGAAAGCACAAGGATCAACCATGAAATATTCTCAGCCATTGGATCATGTACAAATCAATCCACAACACATAATTGAATTTGGGAGATTGATATCCATGCCAATCTTCCCTACCAATTAAATTCTAGATCATAAAACTATAAAACATCAACCCTTACTGCATTTGAAGCATTCATTATGCTCCAAAGCTGATGTTGACATACATTCATATTTTTCACATACAATCAGAGTTTTCAGACAGTGTTCCATTCATTTTGCAGACATACAATCATTTTCAGACAGTGTTCCAGACATACAAACAGAGTGTGCTCAGTGTTACATTCCAGACAATGTGTGTGAACAACGTTACATTCATTCTCTTCATCCAGATAGAGTGTGCTCGATGTTACATTCCAGATAGAGTGTGTGCACAGTGTTACATTCATTCTCTTCATCGGTTGCTGGAGACATACAGGTTTTTGGCTATTGTTGAATAATTTTATTATATTGAGTAATTTATCCTTATTTTAGTTGAGAAACCATGTTAAGCTTATAAGTAATGAGAGTTATGTTTATAATAAAATCATGTAGATTAAAGAAGTTATGAGTATTCAAACTAGCTTACTAAGACACGACCTAGAAAGCTTACTACTCTGTTCATTAGCTTAGATTGACTAAGTAACATCCTTATAAGGTCTCACTATTATGGTGAGACCCTTTATACACCCGTATAATAACTAGTAGTTCTTAGAGCTAATAGTCTAATATTCTAAGTTACAAATTAAAGCTAGTAGTTCTACTCGGAAGCTAATAGTACTTATTGTTGTCGTAGTTATTTTTGAACTAAAGCTTGAACTCTAAGACAACAAGTGACTCACCTTAAGGCATGGGACTAAGACTAGAGTTAGTCCATTCTCGGGTCTTCCTTTAGTTAGTAAATTCAAATAGAGAGAGATTTTTAATTAAAGCATAGTCGTTGTTATAAGAACGGAAAGCTACTAACTACATAGGAGTTAGAGAGATTGCAAGAGTGGAAATACAACTAATTAGAACTCTCATGGAAGTTTCACTACAGCTTCCTTATTAACTACTACTTAGCTCAAGCTAAGAGCAAAAAGTTGAACTACACTAGTTGGATCATAGGCTTAGCCAGATAGAATAAATTGTTGTATATATTTTGTTATAAACAAACAGGAAACACTAACACATATTCGCTGAGCATATACGCATTAGGTAGATAATTCCATGTCCAAAGTGTATCTAGAGCTTATTGACATGGACTAAGATTGAGGTCGATAGCCAGTATCATTGATAGGAGGTGGACTTTGCCAACCAATCATATAGCCAAACATAGACAGTGTTCATTGCCATAAGAGCATTTGATAGCCGATCATTGGAAGCCATAGCTACCAGACATAGCTCTACCTTTCATTAGTATAACCTAAACCAATAGAAAAGGCAAGAGTAGTGGTTTCAGCACCAAGAGTTTAAGCAGCACCACCAACAGTCAATAGGGAATTTCCAGCCATAGGTGAAAACAAGCAACTGTGCACTAAACTTGTTGAAATTAGCCTTGGAAAAATACTCTACATAGGTACATACTTAAGTACAGAACAAAAAAAACAAGTGGTAGAAATTATTCAAAACAGTATGGTGAATTTGCTTGGGATTTCTTCGACATGAAATGAATTCATCTTGAAACTTGCATACACTTAACCAAAAACTATGAATGTCCTATTAGTCAATACCTCTACACCAGTACAAAATGCTTCAAGATGAACTTAACTAGAAACTATGAATGTCCTATCGAATGTCCTATCTAGTCAGTTTTTCTTGCCAAGTTAATACCTCTATTCAACCCTTGCCCCCAATAGATTGAATTTAACGAAGTCACCAAAATTGTCTTAATGAAGCCAAAAAGTATGTTGATTACAACCATGTTAACAACGTAAACAAATAGCAAAGGCAAGAGAAATAGTTCTAGCACCAAGAGTTTAAACAGCACCACCAACAGTCAATAGGGAATTTCCAGTCATAGGTGGAAACAATGAACTGTGCGCTAAACTTGTTGAAATTAGCTCTGGAAAAATACTCTACATAGGTACATACTTAAGTACAGAACAACAACAACAGGTGGTAAATTATTCAAAAATAGTATGGTGAATTTTCTTGGGACTACTTCGACATGAAAGGAATTCATCTTGAAACTTGCATACACTTAACAAGAAACTATGAATGTCCTATTGAATGTCCTATCTAGTGAGTTTTTCTTCCGAAGTCAATACCTCTATTCAACCCTTGCCCACTGTTCGCAACCTATAAATTTTTGGCATAGCAAACAGGTGGCTAAATGGTTTCTAAGTCTTCAAGAGGAACATTTTTCTTGAAAACCGATCACTCTTGAAGCCTTCATGTGTTTCTTGTCTTCTGGAGAAATCCTCAATGCTGTGTCCATCAAAAGGCCTCACTGTTTGTGAAAGAAAAAGCTTCAAAAAAGCCTCCATCTGCTCGATTTTATCCCTTCAAAATCCCCATTTTCACCCATTTTTTCCCCTCACAAAATTCCCACAAAATCCCCTCCTTGACTCTCTATCTCATCAGAATTACCTCTTACACCTTATAGCTCCCTTCATTTGGTTTAAAAATCCCCTTTGCTGCCTACCGGAACCCTTCGTTTGGCCGAAAAAAGCACTAAAATTGGCCTAAAATACCCTTTTTAACACTATGACAGGCTAAGCCCCTGAGGGCTTATACAACTCAGCCCCTATCTTCATAGGCCCTTAGCCCGCAACCGGGTGCTAAAAACCCAAAAAAACCTTTAAAAAGGCCTATAAAACACTTTCTCCGCTCCATGAAGAAGTTTAGCCCCTGAGGGCTTATTCTATTCAGCTCCCCTCCCACGAGACCTATAGCTTAGGTATCAGGCGCTTAAAGGCCAAAAGAAACCATGTCTAAACCTTGTTTTCCTTTTGTTTCATCATTCCTCGACGTTGTGGTTAGAATTGATGAGAACCGTTGACTACACAGATCAACGGTGATCGGGCACCTTCCATTTCATACCCCTCATTTCGTTCGCCGAAGCACCGGAGCTTCTGCCGTGATCCTGACCGTCCAATGCATAAATCCTATGGATGTGATGAAACCCGATGATATGATGTGCCTCCACCGCTCCATCTAATCTCAGTTGTTCATCCATTGCCGATCCTATGGTCCACAGTGAACCCAATGGCCCACTTCTGCTCATGCATCTTCCCACATCGCGCTGTCTTTTCCACCGTAGGATCTCCTTGCCCCACATCCGACGGCCAAAAGGTATATCGTGCGATTTTTATGTCCGGACGCTAACATTCAAAAGTTGCGTGATATAGGCAGTATTATTTTTCCACGCGTCACGCAATGAGTGGAATCACGTGATTTTTGTTAAAACCGGTTACTGCCTCCGACCCTGCGCGAAAACCACTGCCGATTTCCGCTTACCACCATCCTCCACAGTGTATTTTATCATTCAATCACAGTCGTCCGTTGATCTGATTTAACGGCCCATATTCAATCTGACCTCCACCTTCTTCCATTCACTTATTCTCCCGACCAATCTCATCCACCGATCTCAGCCATTGGTTTCTTCAATCTGACGGCTCACGTTTGATCTTACCTCCATTCATCGTCCATCCGTCTAACCTTCCAAACAACCTGATCGCACGATATCAACCATTGATCGCTGATGTTGGACCTAATCCAACGGTCCCAAACACTCCTCACACCAGACTTCCTCTTGGCTTGTTTTTCATCCTCCACCATAATTTTCGCCTATTTTTCACTACAACCACCATTTTCCATCACTTCTTTCCATACTCCAAAAGCCTCCAAAGCATCCATTCTCCTTCCCGCATGGATTTCTTAATGAGTTAATTTGTCTTGCAGGTTTTGAAGGATCAATAGTTCACTCTGTATCATAGTCATAGACAGGGTAACTTAGAGCGCAGAAGGATATTTCCAGAGCCAACGTCATAGAGAAGACATCCCTGAGGGGGTTTAAGTCATGTTTTATCGCAGATTAGGTTATTGAACCCTGATTCAAACCCTCCGGTGCCATTAAAACCCACACATGCACCAGAAACAGTCAGAGAAGCGGCAAAGGGTATCAGTGAAAGATTTAAGGGATAAAAGCCTATTATTGAAGATTAAATGCTATGATCCAGTGTTTAAAGGACGAAGATACAAATTGAAGACCTTAAAAATGATCCAGAAGGCCTAATAAGGCCCAAAACACATGAAACAAGCCATATTAGTGATTTCATATCAGCAGAATGTTCTTTCCCAATAAAGGACAAGTTCCCTCAATATATTTTATTCCCCATCAAGCTCCTGAGAAGATCATCACCCTGACAAAAGTCCTAATATTTTCAGTGCATTAGTTACAAAGTATGGAAGGCCTGAAAGTCATTTATCTGCCTTACTTGTCCCAGAGTACAAACAGCCAGAAAGTACTTCAAGAGACATACCTGGAGTTATTATCAACCTGTCGATAATCCCTAGCTCATCCAAAGGGTATTGAAAGTCAATGCAGAGATATTAAGACAGAATGGGCTGCAAAAACACTCCTTCTTTTGTTTTAATGAGTCATTTAAAGTTCTATCTACCTCTACTGCCACTCTTTCAGCTATAAGAACTCTTCAGAAATACATTGTAAATGTTGGTTAACGGTGGATTGTAAGCTGTTTCATTAAGATAGAGTTCTGTGTGTTTTAGTTGTAAAATAGGCTAGGAGATGATTTCTAGTTGATATCAAGCTGCTGGAAAATGATGTATGTGACTGGTGTTGCTCTTTAATATGATAAGCATGTTCATTGGATCTTGATCTAAATTAGTGGTGAAGTATTCTATCTTTTATTGTTTTCCCCTCTGTTATGCATCACATTTCATTTCTCTGATAAGAATCAATAATCTAGCTTAGGTTATACTGCTACAAAGTACCCTAATACTACCTGCTCTTCTTATCCTTGATGTTTTCTACTAAATGTGTAATCTAAGAACAAATTCAAGATAATTTAACCAGTATAGTAGTTGGTTTTATCCATGCTTGCTGATGTATGAATTTAGAGTATGTTTTTAGATGTTCTTGTCTGGTTTTAACTGAAAGAATTGGGAAACTGGGAGATTTAAAGTTAGTTCTATCTCACTAGGGTCCTTTTCCGAAGTTTTCCTTTCTAATATCCCTTAAGTTGAATGTCAAAAGAAGAGAAGGTTAAAGGTCCTTCTCTGATCTTAGGCTTCATTTTGTGTCCATCTTGAATGTTTTCTATTATCTGAAGAGTTAATCTCATTAGGAGTTTGATCATAGATGGTTAAGGCATGTTCTATCCCTAGATTTTCTCCTAAGTGGTCACCTTAGAAGGTTTCCTTATCATTCCCTTCACTTCCTTATCATTTCATCCCATATTATCATCTTTAAAGATCCTCTTATTTAGATGACTAGCCCATTTGAAAGCCTTGGATATTGGAATTGCAAGTAAACCCTTTTATGACCCCATTTCCCAATGGATTTGTGTTTCTTTGATTTATCTCCCCATTGCCAAGAATCCTTCTTCACTCACTCATTTACCTCACATTGGACCCTTCTTCCATGTTTCCAAACCAAACAAACAAAACAAAACAACAACCCTTGTGCCTTATAACTAGCCTAATACCTTAAATTAACCTTAAAGATATATATTTCTTTATCCTTATTGAGAGATCCCTCTCTAGATCCAGGAGGGCTAGATCCTGAGATCCCAAAGTGGTTTGATGTTATCTTGTCATTTGGTATTTCCAAATCTGCCAAATCATAGGAACCACAACACCCCCAATAGATGGAATTTAACAAAGTCACTAAACTTGTCTTAATGAAGCCAAAAATTATGTTTCTTATAGCCATGTTAACAACCTAAACAAATGGAAAAGGCAAGAGCAAAGGGGTTCCAAGACCAAGATTTTAAGTAGCAGCACCACAAATTAATAGGAATTTCAACCATATGTATATGAATTGTGTGTTAAACTTGTTGAAATTAGCCCTAGAAAAATACTCTACATAGGTACATACTTAAGTACAGAACAACAACAACAAGTGGTAGAAATTATTCAAAAAAAATATGGTGAATTTGCTTGGGACTGCTTCGACATGAAAGGAATTCATCTTCAAACTTGCATACACTTAACAAGAAACTATGGATGTCCTGTCGAATGTCCTATCTAGTTAGTTTTTCTTGCCAAGTCAATTCCTCTATTCAACCCTTGCCCCCAATAGATGGAATTTAACTAAGTCACCAAACTTGTCTTAATGAAGCCAAAAAATATGTTTCTTACAACCATGTTAACAACCTAAACAAATAGAAAAGGCAAGAGCAGTGGTTCTAGCACCAACAGTCAATAGGGAATTTCTAGCCATAGGTGGAAAAAAGGAACTGTAAGGCTAAACTTGTTGAAATTAGCCCTAGAAAAATACTCTACATAGGTAGATACTTAAGTACAGAACAACTACAATAGGTCAGAGAAATTATTCAAAAAAAAAATGGTGAATTTTCTTGGGACCGGGCTTCGACATGAAAGGAATTCATCTTCAAACTTCCATACACTTAACATAAACTATGAATGTCCTATTAGTCAATACCTCACATCAAAGAGCAAAAAGTATGTTGCTTACAACCATGCTAATAATCGAAGATGCCATGTTAACTTAAAACCATGTTGCTTACAGCCATGTTAGCTTATAGCCATGTAGCTTACAACCATGTTATCTTACAACAATGTTTCTTACAACCATGTTGCTTACATCCATGTAGCTTATAGCCTTGCACTTAATGTCTATGTAGAAGCCATGTGCCTATGTTAGCTTACAACCCTGTTTTTAATAGTCAATAGGTATCACTTATCTTTCTCATGTTGATATTACAAGTCAATACATAATTGAAATACAATATAATGAAAATCATTCAATAATTCAAAGTAACAATGTAATCCAAATTCAACTGTTCAGTGTAAACCAGGTCCGTTCCACTTTAATGTCAATTAATTCACGACAAACAACAAAATATTTCATGTTGTTACAAAATAATAGGTATTACTTATCAATATTATGCTAATATTGAAATTCATACATAAATATAGTTTACTCTATACAAACTTGTGCCGCAATACTTATCAAATTTCTTACTCATGTTGTACTCGAATATAATTTTAAATCATAATTTTGTGGTAAATCTACAAGTTGTTTGAGTTAAGCAAGCAAGATTTTCTATCATAGACATTGATATGAACAAGGAGGCGAGGACAAGGGGGCCCAACTATGGAGAATTTCATTAGATGAGGATGTCAATGCTCCCAATTCTCCCAACAATGTTGTTGAAAAGGACCCCGTGGTAGCAAATCATCCCAACCAGTCATAGAGCCACCTTCAACCAAGAGGCAAGGCGCAAGTTCATCAAAGAAAATCAAAGGTGCCATCGCAAGACATGCTTGATGCAATTGAAGACATCGAGTTTATGATATTAAACGTGCATCCGCAAAAGTATGGCATTTTTGCCTCTAACATACATTATTGGGTAAATGGGTTGACTAATACAAAGTGTAGAGGGCCTCACATGCTTATGACCGAAGAGGAGGAATATGAGGTGGTCGTGTGGTGTAAGGAGATGGCCCAATTGGGACATGGGTTAGATCTTATACAACTTTAATCTACCGTAGCTCAAATCTTTCAAGGGAGGCCAAACCCTTTTAATGATGGTTTTCCCGGTAAGTCATGGTGGAGTGGGTTTAAAAGAGGGGGCATCCGCATCTTTGTAAGCAGGTAATAACCTGAGGGCCTTGACAAGACACCAAGCGAACGTGCTCCCTGCAATTGTTTCCAAGTTCTATAACACTATTTATGCCGCATATGACCAACACTCATATGCCCCAAACCATATATGGAACCGTGATGAAACATGCTTATAGGAATTGTGGTATGTGGTAATTTCCAAGAGAGGGAGTAGAAATGTGCTTCAAGATATCGCCTAAGAGCAGGGAGTGGATCACAATTTTTTTCCTCGTGTTAATGCAATTGGTTCATCAATACCGGGATTTTATCTATTTAAAGGTAAAATCCCAACTAAAAGATTATATACGTAACCGTGAACTGTGTGCATGTGCATGTTTGCATATCCACATGCATGGATGACAAAGGAACTATTCTTGAATTGGCTTTGCCACTTTGGCCGCTTTGTACGGTGGTGTCTTGCCTCAAAACATGCACTTAATGATTTTAGATGGCCATGGAAGCTACATGGTTGTGCATACAATCGATGAGGCCAATAAGCTGGGCATTGACTTGTTAACATTGCCAAAGACATACTCAATAATAATGTGACAGCAGCCCCTTGATGTGAGCGTGTTTGGGCCTTTAAAGAACTATTGCAAGGTTGATCGAGCTTCATGGATGGCAAAGAATCCAGGTGGAAGTAAAGAGGTTTGAGCTAGCCGAGCTTGCAATTAAAGCATTTAAAAGGGATTTCACACCTTCTAATATCAAGCTTGATTTAGGAGGACTGTATATGGGCACTTAATTTTGATGCTCTATGCAAGTGATACCGCTTGTAGCAAAGCATTTGATGTGGAAGGTCAAGAAGTAGAGAACTACAAGACCATGTCTATGGGCTTCAAGAAGATGTAGTTGTCATTGGTACATAACTTCCTTTCTAAAGGTTGTTCATAAAGATGATGATGAGCATGTCGCTGAGACATAGTTAAGTCATGAACCAACTAACAATATCAATGAGGTCAAGTGATTGTCAATTAAGGCATGTTTTCACCTATAATCCCTTCGAATATCGAGTATAACACTAATGAACCCCTAACATATCACATGCGATCATAGCATATTAAACAATACCCTTAATTTGAGTACATATTGGAAAATTTCTTAAAAAATCACATTATTTAACCCCTACCAATATAAAACTCAATACACCTTCCCAATTTAAAAAGCCCCTACTTTCACCGTAGTTATCCATTTTTTCATTAACATTTTTTATGCCCTTTATATTTTTTCATTAACTTTGAGCTCCATTTCTTATACCCGCCAATATAAAAACCTTTTACCCCTATATATCCCCCAATATATTATATCATTTTTTCCTTATTATATATCCCCCAATATGAACCCACGTGCTATAGTATTTCTCCAAAGAGGAAGCCCCGTGGAATGGTGACATAGTTTTGGTATTTCTCTCTCATTTTAAACAATAAAGATAGAAAAGGTTTATGAAAATCAGTAAGGGTGGGCTAACTACTTAAAGGAAACACTTTTATAATGGAAATTTGACTTATTTTATCTATGTATACAGAAAATAGAGAAGTTGAACCAACGTTAAACTAAGACAACCTACAGCATGCATCAGTGGAATCGCAATAGATTCTGAACCGGCAAAGACAAAAGACTCGGTCCAAGCTCGAGAGCCCAAATGACAGCCACGCACAAGAGGGCTTCGTCATCTGAGAATATCGACTAATCGCGTGAAAACGCCTTAAAAGGACGAAGAATGAACAAGAAAGATCATTTTTTCCCCTTCATAATCACTGCTTCAGACAAACTATTCGATTGTACTCGTATTATCTTCCGATTCAATAAAGAGTTTTGATGTTTTGAATAAACTTCATATTTTGATTTTTTTCATCGCGTTAGGTCTCTCCTAGTGGTCTAGGCCCAACCTCTACGAATTTTCGTATAGTTTTCGTGCCGTGCATTAATTATAGAATCAATCGCCGTTACTTGATGTGGTTGTAAATTAATTCTCCATGCAATAAAGTTATGGTTTCTCTTTTCTTCGTAGTAACATTCATGCTTTTTGATTTAATATTTTACTACATTCATGCTTTCGGATTTGTAATAATGCTTTATCGCCGTTAGATGCTTTCATTTTCTCTCGCTGTTTTGTAGTCGATTTACTAATCATAGAATAATTACTCGGTCAATGTTATTCATCTTCGCTGCATTAGATTGTTCCTTTAACTACGATGAAGACATCCAATTCTTGATTATACGTAAGATGTCAATTACCTGCCTTTGTAAAGAGAATTCCTATTGCAAAATTATATATAAGTAGTTGTTGATTTAGTTTATTCAAGTTGTTGTTCAATTCACTTAAGTTGTTGTTCAAATATGAGTTGTTGTTCAATCCATCATTGCGTTGTTCACTATAAAGTTTCTCTCCTTCAAAGCTAGGCAAAGTAATTAGCTGCATTATGCCATTTTCATGTCTCTTCAGGCTGATTGAACTTCGAGAATTAGAGAATCCCTTTCGTAAGCATCATAGAGTAGCTATCATTCAATTCACGCATATATCAGGCTTACACTCTTGAAATAAAAATACTTACCCTGCTGACAATTGACTGAGAACCAGCCTATAATAAGCCACCTTTGTCAACGTATTAGCCGTCACACCCACCGAACCACCCGCAAATTATGCATGTGATATTCCATGTGATGCATTGACAATGAGAAATTGACCACGCCAACCCAAGTAAGTGCACCATCATGAAGAAAGAAGAGGTCGTGATGAATATCACCGGAAATAATGTATCTACCACCAATGAGGAACACACATGCCTTCACAACCATCGTGTTGAACACCGAACTTGCTCATTATTTTGTGGACAATGGATCATTGGAAGAGGTGAGTCATTCAGCATGGAAGTACTCCGAAGAAGACAAAAATGGGGCCAACGCTGTCCCAGAGGTAGATGGAAATCCAAGTGTCAAATCCGGAGGAGCATGGGGCAACAAAAAGGTAAGAGATTACTTGGTTATCCCTAAAGCTACCGCAGAGAGACAAGCGAAGGCCTCATCAAGGAACTCAACATCACATTATCTTCGTTTAGGAGGAGTTAAAAATTTCTCACATATGAAGATTATATGAATTTAATGTTCGATTTTGAACGTAAAAAGAATGAAATTCGTGTCAGTTAAAAAGAGAAAGAAGGAGTTAGCCAATGAAAAGAGGGCTTCATGATCGCAATAACAAAAAGCCTGAGCAAAGGAAAGGTTGAAAGAAAAAAAGAAAATGGAAGATAAGGAACATCAAAAGAAATTGGCAAGGCAAGAGAGAGAGGAAAGAAAGGTTCAACAATAGTTGCAAAAAGGAGGAGGGGGTGACAAAGGTAAAGACCATGGTCTGGCCAGCTTTGAGGAAAATAGGTTGATTTCTAACACAAGCACCACATTGGCAGAAAGTGCACCATCATTCCAAGACCTGATTAACATCCAAGTCCCTAGCTATCAGGCAGCGGGTTAGGCCCACTCCTTATACCCCTACTAGTGCATGTTTGAATCCTAATCGTGTTTATGTGACACTTGGCAAGCTAGTGTTGGGGTTAGTAACACAAGTGGATGCTTGGGCTACTCAAATTCCACCAGTGGCTACATGGAGCAAATTGGAATCAAGCATATGGAAACATTTCGGCACATCCTAATCATCCAATGCTGGGTAGTCCACCATACTTGGGCCGCAGTCAACTCAACAATTTTGGGCAATGCAGAAAATGGAAGCCATCAAGCATAGGGGTGGCATGACTTAATTTTGTAACCACAAGACACTCGTGGATTTTGATAAGGATGAAATAGGTTTGATAAGGATAGCATCCATGGACGTTTGGGAAGCTACAAAATGCTTTCAAATTAGTATGTATAAAAACGCTTCTCTTAATTCCTACAAGTTTGTTAATCATGAAGTTATAGCATTATCTTAGAATTTTTATGAAGTTATATGTATGCGCTATTTCTATTTAAAATAACACAACACTTGCCATAGCCTATATCAAAATTTTTAATTTTAATTAGTATGTATCAAAACAATTTGTAATTTCTACAAAATTATATCTTGTATTCCTTGGGAGTTAACAAAATCACAAGGTGGTTACTTCTAACTTGCTCACTTGCAAAAGCATAATACCAATAATCAATGACACCATTAAAACAAGTGATAGTTGGTGCCATCATTTTTGTTACTTAAAGTGACAAGACAACCCACATTCATCAATAGAAGCCAATGATAATATTTATGAATTGTGATTAATAACAAGAGTTATGATAAATTTTTCCAATAATACAAAGAAACAAAATCCTCCATGAAAATTTTCTCATGGAAAATATTATATGAATATAAACATCACAATTTCACTTATATTACATCTAAAAAAATATCCCTTGAAGATTACATGCTCTTTAATGAACAAAACAACTACTAATAACCCTATTAAATAATAAGTATATCAACATGGGGGAGTAAAACCAAATAGTCTTATATAACGAAAATTGTGTGAGGGAATTAGATAAAATAAATAATGCTAACAAATTCTAACTATGTTAGATCGAAGACTTTTATGACCCATAATGTAGGATAAAAGTACTGATAAATCACATCACAGGGATTAGGTCAACAAACCTAATCCTAATGATGTGATTTATCCTCAAAGTACTTTTATCTACATTCTAATTAACGTATCGTGGGCAACAAACTTGTATCATTATACTGGTGCAATGAAAAATTACTTGCTAAATTCATCAATAAAAATCACTCAATAAAGGAGGATACTATGAAAAAAGAAACTGAATTCATAAGCAAAAAGGTCTATGACACCAAATTCCAACTTGGGATTTTGGCCCATTGCCCCACTCGAAAATTTGTGTCTTGCAATGAGAACAACCCCGATTGAATGATCCTACCTCTTAATTGATTAAAAATAAGTGGAATATAAAAATCATCATCGCAAACCCGATAATACCATGAAACCTTTTATCACTCGACCCTCAAGGCATTCCCTATTTCTAAAGAGTCGCTAACGATTTTAAGCAATTTTATAACTATGTTAGTGCTTTCGTAACCGCAAATCGCAGGGTGTGAACAAAGAAATTGAATTCATAAACGAAAAGAATCTAAGTTAAAATACCTCTGCGGAAGTGAATGTAATACCTCAACTCGTGAAACAAGAATGCAAGACCGAGACTTCACATCCAAGTTAAACCCCTTAATAGAAGCTAGGAACAAAGGTAAAATACCTCTATGGAAGTGGATCGTAAAATTAATACCTCGACTCGTGAAACATGAATGCAAGACCGAGACTTCACACGCAATTCAAAACCTTAAGAGAAATCACTGTGAGCAAAAGGTGGTTATACTCTGTTGGAGTGAAACAAGAATGCAATACCGAGACTTCACATGAAATTCAAAACATGCATATATCAATGTAAATAACATAGTATGAGAAAATGTCATCAAATAAATTGAAAACATGCAATACATATAAAACATTATTAACATACTCGGCTCGTGGTGGGTATACCTCGGCTCCGTGGTGGTTATACCAATATTTAAACATCAAAATCTCAAGCCATTTAAAACCCTAAACCCTAAATGTGTTAAAACAAAAACCCTAAAACCTAAATGTGTTGGAGGAAATAAGAACGCAAGACTCGAGACTTCACATGCAAGTCAAAACATGTGCATATATCAATGTAAATAACACAAGATGAGAAAATTTCAACATTATTAACAACACCGTACATAAATTTAGACAACATTATTAACACAATATAAGAAAATGTCATCAAATTCATTGAAAACATGTACATAATATAAAAACATTATTAACATACTCTTCCAGTGTGGCGTTTATACCAATATTTAAAATCAAAATCTCGATTTATAGAAACTTAAACCCTTGATGTGTTGAAAAACAAAACCCTAAAACCCTAAATGTGTTTGAGTGAAACAAGAATGCACGACCGAGACTTCACATGCAAGTCAAAACCCTCAAACCCCTTAAGAGAAAACCAGGGAATAAAGTGACCGTAAAATTAAGGTTATTGAATAGAGACAACTTCATTTGCTTTAAATGTGCTTATATCAATGTAAATAATATAGCATGAGAAAATGTCAACATTATTAACAAATACGTATGAGAAAATTTCAACATTATTAACAACATAATATGACAATTTAGACAACATTATTAACACATTATGAGAATTTAGACAACATTACTAACACAAGATGAGAAAATGTCATCAAATTAATTGAAAACATGTACGAATATAAAATGCTTATACTTACCAACCTGTAGGATACAAATATTTAAACATCAAAATCTCAATTTTTACGTAAAACCATAAACCCTAAATGTGTTAAAAACCCCCTTAAACCCTAAATCTCAATTTACACAAACATTCATTTTAATTAACACAAAACCCTACCCTAAACCTAAACCAATCAATTTACAAAAAACAAAGACACAACTCAAAAAAACATATCTTTCAAGTTAAATGTGTTAAAACCGTACAATTCTAGCTGTATAAAACCCAAGTGTTTAAAAACACAAGAAACAAGCTCACCGTAGAAACATATTCTTCTGCTAAATGTGTTTACAAACACATACATACGACCGGTAGGATAGAGTCCTACTCCAAGACCGCTCTCCTCGCCTTCCTCCTTTCCAATCGCATTGACTTGCAAACAATGCAAAAACCCATTCGTAAAACAACCGTTCACAAAGAAAAAACATTAAAAAAGAAGAAGCAAAACCACTAAAAAACAAGTAAAGCCAACACTCGGAAAACACACCTAAAAGCACAATTTAGAGCATCCAGACTGAAAAAAGCACTCAAAACACAATTCTGGAAAGCATCCGCACCTAAAAATGATGCGGAGTCGAACTCGTGTAAAACCACCGCAGCCGAGGTAAAAACACCACAGAGCCGAGGTATACCACCACAGCCGAGGTATGACCACCATAGGAGCCGAGTAAAACCACCACAAAGTTGATTAAAACCACCACAGAGCCGAGGTAAAACCACCATAGGGCCTAGGCAAACCACCACAAAGCCGAGGTATGACCACCACGGTGAGCCGAGGTATGACCACCATAGAGCCGAGTATAACCACGACAGAGCCGAGGTATAACCACTAATAGTAGCCAAGGTATAACCACGATAGAGTCGAGTATAACCACCAAATAGTTGAGGTATAACCACACAGAGCTTCGAGGTATAACCACCACAGAGCCGAGGTTTAACCAACACAAAGATGAGGTATAACCACCACGAGCTGAGGTATAATGAGAAGGCTCGGGCCTCGTGTTTGAACCAGACCACAGGAGCTCGAACTGTAGAGGGCACATGTGCCATAACCTCTAGATGCAGCACGCGGAGGGCGCAGGCGGAGGCGTTTCTGGACATCGGTGCAACACTGTGACGACACCGGGACAGAAGACGACCATCGACCAGGCCCAGAGTGAAAATGTAGCTTCTCGACAAGTCTTTGGTTAAATGCGGGAAGGGACCGACCTGCCAGGTGGATGACCACCGGATAGGTGGCATGTGGATGCAGGCAACACATGCCCACATTAGATGGACACCTATCGTACGTAGGCGTGGTGTCCGACGTGGCATGGGGGCCTAGTCACCGCCGAGGTGTCCAATGACCGACCCCTCCCCAACCCCAAGTAGCATTGAAAATTTGTTTGAGTGATTTTGGCTTTTTTTTTTAAATTTAAATTTAGGTACACAATGGATTAATAACTTAAAAGAAGGTCTGCAACAGTCGTACATGTCTAATAACTGAAATTAAACCTAAGTTATTTTATATTTTCATAGATTTGATGGAAATCAACACTTGTTGACAATAAATCCCACTTGATCGACGGGAATCAACGCATGTTGACAGAAAATCACACTTGATTGTTAACCCTGTCAAACAAAACTCACATCTTGTGCTGCTGAATATTCCCGACAATAGATAGACTTCGACGTCGGCGGAAAGGAGAAACAGAAAGTGTTCATGTGGAACTATATATAGTGTGGCCATATTTCCCAACCGCATTAATGAAGTTATAGTTTAGAAAATAATAATCGCCACATACTATAGCTAGAAAAAAATGGAAAATGACGTACACAATTTGATTTGGCTTTATGTTGCAATTGTTTAACAATATTTATAATTTAAACTTTGCAGGTGTTAAATTGTCATTTTAATTGTAACAAAGTCATTTTTTAATTGTAAAAAACAATGATGACAAAATAAGAAAGTGACTTAAAAAATAAAAATAAAAAATTATTAAAAGTAACAAAATTTAATTTATAAAATTAAACTATATAAAAATTCTAATTTTTTCCGTCAACAAAAAAACTAATAGCAAATCAAACCCAAAAAAAAAAAAACCAAACACAATATATCCTGCCTTGCTACAAGTATAATAACTTCTCCCCATAATAAAGTGACATTATTTTTTTGATATTTAATGCTGATTGATTTAACTCTCCACTGCCACTACAATATCTAGTCCATATTCGCTTGTAAAACACTCAATATAATCACCTTAAAAATTCATTCCAAAACTAAAACAATTTTTTTTGACAAAGTTTTCATTCAACAAATCGCGATTAAGCAAATGTTTGTAGAGGGCAGTTTGTGAAATAATATCAGCAAACGTTAATGGAAAGAATTTGGTAAGAGTTTTAGGAATCTAGATTAACATAGTGCATGGTTTCTTTTTTTGAGTTAAAAGAGATTTTCATTTGCATAGATTAAATTTGTCTCATAAGATATTTAAAGTGAATTTACCGTATAAAACAATTATATGTGTATTTGACTTTCTCATTTTATGGAATGATATATATATTTTTTGGTAATATTTCTCTATTCATTTTTATAAACAAAACAACAGGTTATAATATCAGATTATATGCTTGTAGCCTTAACTTGCCTCAATCTATAATATCAGATTATATGCTTGATCACCTCAAAGAGTTAAAACCTAACCAAAATTGGAACATTTGAATCGTGTCTCTAGGTACCTTATAGGGTATATTATCTACTATATCTTTTGACATACTAATAAAAAAGTAAATGTTATATGCCCCTTTCATTTTTAGACAAAAAACATAAGACCTCTAGAGTTACTCATCTGACGATTCAATAGGTGTCGGATCCTTGACACTTGACCCAGGCATATCAACTTGATGCATACTTTGGAGTTGACATTCCATTCAACCTAGATGCACATTCTGATGATGTAGTTGAAGGTGAATTTTCTGAATATCTCTACGCATTTTAGCCAATATGGAGGCTGCCTTTGGGTCTCCTCCTACCTCATGAACTACTACAATGGCCTTTGACATAAAACACTTCATTGTCCAATAGATATGGATAAACTGCTTAAATAGAGACTATCTTCCTCTTATGTTCCCGGGATCAGTCACCATAGGTTCCATTTTGTCATCTGGCATATATTCGTCAACTAGAGATGGATAAACTTCCTAAACAGAGACAATCTTCCTCTTGTGTTCCCGAGATCAGTCACCATAGGTTCCATTTCGTCATTAGGCATATCTTCCTCAACTTTGGTTTTGAGATCGTGCTCCCAGCCTGAAATTAGGCCTTTTACTTGTCCGAGTGTCCCCACTATATAGGCATGCAACAAGTTTTGCATGATTTCCTTACCAGGTTTTCTTCCTTGTTTACTGGGTCCCACCTTCTCCTTACCTTTGTCCTTACCTGTATTTCCCTCTGAGCCTCTTTTTTCCAACATTTCCTTTTCCTGCCTGCGCTTTCACCATTTTTGTTTTTAGTCGATCTCCCACCAGTTGTACCTTCACCTGAATCCACACCGAGGTTCTCACCCGACGTGCAAAAACCTGAGGGTGAAAGATGCTAGGAGGACCTGTACATGGAAACATAGCAAAATCATTGTTTTGGATGATTTTTGAACTTTATGTTTGAATACAATGGTTTAGGAGATCTTAGCACACTCCACAGAGAAATGTTAGGGGCCTGCCATAACCATTGATATAGTAGACTAAACACTGATATACTAGACTAAACAAATACAATAGTGTGGGAAAAAATAGATAAACAATAATATTTAGAAATTATAAAATTCTATAATAATTTGATAATGTAGACCAAATTATATATAGAATTTCAAAGAAAATAAAGAAAATCATTATAGCAAGAGGAATCTCAAAGACACTAATTATTGATCCAGCACCCTAAAAAACTTTTAGGCCATTTCGATTGTGCAAGGGTTACCCATCAAGCTTGTGATTTCAATAAATTCTCGCAGGATTTTAAAGAGATTGTACAGGAAAAATCCTTTCAAAAAGTTTCACTAAATACAACTGACTAATTATTCTCATTGGAAAATTTATTGACATTTTATGCTTTTAAATAGGCCACATTAAAGAAGAATAACATGAGAAAAACCATGGGTTTTCGAGGAGTTTAATAGTTTAATTTAATTTTATA
The DNA here is from genome assembly GCA_034641835.2 of Pinus albicaulis. Classification (NCBI taxonomy): domain Eukaryota; kingdom Viridiplantae; phylum Streptophyta; class Pinopsida; order Pinales; family Pinaceae; genus Pinus; species Pinus albicaulis. The sequence continues at coordinate 1,633,443,823 of CM076578.1, read as the reverse complement.
AATTTTGTGTTAAAATTATAATTATTAATTTTATTTTTATATTTTAAATTATGCATAGGGCAAAAGTGTTTTGGGTTTTTTCCACCCTTTCGAATATATATATATATATATATATATATATATATATATATATATATATATATATATATATATATATATATATACAACATTGGAAATAGAAGGGTTTATAATATTTTGTTGGAGGTAGAGGAAGAATATATATATATCATTGAAAATAAAAGGGTTTCTAATATTTTGTTGGAGGTGGGGGACGGTCTAATGGGCTAGCCATTTTTCTTCTCAAATAAAATTTCACTAAGGCTTTGCATTTTTTTTAGAGGACCTGAATTTCACATATCTAAGAGTCCATATTACTTTGTATTCCATATGACTTTACATTTAAGTTATGTTACAACAATATAATTTCATTTTCATAGAATATCAATGAAATTAACTTGAATAACTACTACCTTTCCAACTGAAACCATGGAGTAATTCTTTGAGGAGTCCTCACCTCCATTGATTGGGAAGCAACTGGGGTTCTTTGAGTCCTCACTTCAAGTTTTTTTGGGGATTTGTGACTAACAACTTACAAACTATAAGAAGAACATCTAAAAACATTTATTTTGTTAATTTAGGTTAGTTTTTAAATTATTTTAGCCAACACTCAATTAAATAAGAATATTTGAGTAATTTACACAATTTCTTGAATTTTTCACATAAAAAATATATTTATGTTAGATCTAAGACGTTTGTGATCAATAATGTAGATGAATGTCTTTAGCATTAATCACATCATTAGGATTTGGTCAAAAAGTTTCTTTGGTCAAGACTTTTGAAACCAAGTAATGTATTTTTAAATTAAAAATAATAATTATAAATTAAAACATTTAAAAATAATAATAAAATAAAGAATAATTATATTAAAAATATTTTTAAATTAAAAAAAAAAAAGAAAAAAAAAAGAAAAGAAGAAGAAGAAGAAGAAGTAGTAGTCTAAGCATCCCTTAGAAGAATCCAAAGACCCATTCACCTCAATTATTCTGGGACTTCTGTGGTAAGTTGCTTACCAACTATAAAAAAAATATCTAAAAACATTTATTTTATTAATTTAGATTAGTTCTTTCAATTATTTTAGAATAACACTCAATTAAATAAAAATATTTAAATAATTTACATATATTCTTGAATTTCTTGATATTTACATTAAAAATATTTTTAAATTAAAATTTATTATAAATTAAAATATTTAAAAATTAAAAAATATATATATATATATTTATAAATTAAGAAAAAAAAATTAAAAATTAAAAAAATAAAAGACATAAAATGTAAATATATTATTTTTTGGTATTCTCACTTTAAATATGAATACTTATAATTCTAATTATTTTATATTTTCACTTCAAACAATTTCCTATATTGTTAACGTTGCACAATTATTTTTTCATTTATATTAATTTTAACTTAAATTTTATAGTTAATCATTCATACAATTTTCTACTTATATTAATTTGCTTTTCTCGTTGCCTATGATATTTATAACAACCTTAATTTAAGTAAAAAAAGATCATACAAAACATTTGTTTTTATTTATAACTTTTTGTTACACGTAATTTCCGAATATCACATTTACCAGTAATATTGCAGCCATAGATACTCCACACACTAGTGAAAGTAGTAAATGCGAATTTTTTATATTTACTCTTATGTGTTGGTGTAAACTTCATGGGTGTGTTTTACGTGAGTCTATGGGACCATCAATTTTTTTGTTTTTTCCTTCTGTAATTCAATCCTTTTCTTACTCAAATTGATGATGAGCTGACCCAACTTTCTAACAGTTTCATCACTGAAAAGACAATGCCACGGAATTGATGATAACATACTGCGGTAACCATCCTTGATGTCTCTGAAAGCGTCTCATTCCAAAATGAAATGTTTTTCTGATTTCACTTCCCTAGAAGTGAAAAAGGTACATACCCTTTCTTCCCAAGCTTCTTTAGGTCTCTTCCACTGTCCCGTTTCACACCAAAGTTGATGTGAGTTAGTTCTTAATTGAGCAATAAGAACCTTTGTTCTCCACGGAATGCTAGCTCCAATGTATTCTTTTTGTTGGAGATCACAAGTGGGGTTGAATTCCTGAACATAATATTCCATTTTTGCATCCATTTGTTGTTTTGTCTCATCCATGATTTCTTTCTTTCACTCATACCTTCATTGAAGATAAATTTCGGCCATATACCTCCTCCCATTTGCTCAATTATTTTTAGATACCTTATAAGACGCACCATGGCAATTGCTTCGATGGGAGTTGCCCCTGTTTCACTCAACATTATCTCATAGGGAGCCTAACTTTTTATTTTGAACTTGCTCATGATCAAGTGTTTTTGAATTTTTGAATTTGTTTCCATTTTGAAACAGGGATGCTACTAGCCCAGAATCCACACCCATATAATATCACTAGACAAACTAGGAGTCCAAAAAGTACTTTGATCGTGTTCCAATCCCATAAGTCTGCATCTCTACATCTATTTTGAAGTGCATATAATGCTTTCCACCCTTCTAAAATTCTTTTCTTTGTGCAATCCTCCCAATTAAGATTTTTTTTTTAAATAATTATAAGCCGGGGCAACTAGGATTTGTTTCTCTTTAAAACTATCTCGTATATTATATTTATTTTTCAAGGAGTAACCTACATGGAATTTTTAATGGATAAAATTTATTATTAGAATAGTCCAATAAAATAAGACTTAGATCAGATTATATGTATGGACTTTTTCATTATTCAACTCCCCTAGAGGAATGATTGATGGTTGCGACAATGACTAAACAAAATTTAGAGCCCATAGAGATGGGTTCTTATTTAAATGAATACCCCCAACAACTAAAATATTATATAAATTCCATTAGGAAGTTGATCATATGGGCTTGTTTTGTTGCAGGAATTTGTAGACTGTCGAGAAATGTAGAGAACAATAGCATCCACAGTAATCATAGGATTTACACAAAGTGCAGTAGGGAAAACACTAGCATCGCTAACACACAAGCCTTTAACTTCCCACATTTTTTCATTCCCATCTTGCAACTTCCCATCTAATGTGCAGAGACGAAGGGACACCAACCTTTGTTGTCACTAACGTCCTTCAATTATTTCTTTGCCTCATCTCTCTCGTCGGACCCTTCAACATGCGGTCATCGTTATGATGCGTTCCAACCTCGGTGGCACCCGCAGCAATGAGGATTATGAGCACCCTCACCAGATTCATGTCCTCTTTGAAAATCGTCAAATTGGTGTCATCTTTGACAATTGACGAATTGATATATTCTTTTTAGGACGACGAATATGCTAAAGTATCATTAGGAAGAACCTCATAATATAACGTCTTTTGGCATAATAAAGTGTAAACTTCTATTCTCAATTAACCAAGAGAACCTTTATTCGTATTTAAAGCCAAAGTGGTTTCTAACTCCTTTCCTTATGTCAAGCGGGTATTTTAATCACCCAATTTTCGAGGATAAACATCATATATGTTTTTCACCCAATTTTCCAGGGTAAACCTCATATATGTTTTCAAGGATTAAAACACACAAACACACATATATTGTTTTCATTAAATGTTTTTGTCCTGTGATGCCTTTTTATGTATGTTACAATTGAAATTCATAGTGGTGTTCAATAGATAGGTTTGGACATTAACCTTTTGTAAATGAGATGACTAACAAGTTTGGAGAAAATTGGCATTGTAGTTATAACGTAATTTATTAATTTCGTTCTATATTTTGACATTGTAGTTGTAATGTATTGAATGTATTATATGTGGAGTAGGTCTAGGAGTTATAGAGGGTTTCAAATATGATCAAATGGAAGGAAATTGCTAGATCATCTATTATAATCATGAAATTACAAGTAAAAATATAATTGCTAGGTTTTTCTTGGTATGATTTTGTAAAAATATAATCAATTGTTGCAAGCTAGTTGGTTCAATGTCGAAGTCATAAAATCTAACATGAATGAAATATTACTAGCACAAGTCAAAGAGATCCACATAAAAAATGCAGACCTAAATTGGAGAAAATGTTGAGATTGAGGAGGATTAACGATAATGGGGACAAAGTTGTTGTTTCGAATGTAAACCAAAGATGCTGCATTAAGGACGAACAACACTACACACTAAAAATTTAAAGAAAATTTGAGACCCTTGTTAGGATAGAAACATTTGTCGAGAAATGTGAGTTGAGCTAGATAATGTGACACCCCCAAAAAAAAAAACTACACATAATTTCAACTCGACCCAGTTAGATTGTTGGCTCATTTTCATAGTTCTACAAAATAGGAGAATGTCACAACAACCACCTAAACTAGTACTAGAAAAAGTTACATAGATGATGCTACAATAGCTCCTAGATGGTTTGCTTGGTGTTATGGATGTCAAATAGAGCTATTTCGGTGTAAACACAAGTTGAAGTTGTTATTCCCTTTAAGAGTCTTCATGATCTTCAAAAAGGAGAACTAAGTCATCTTGATTGTGAAATAGAGCTTATCATACAATCCAAGAAAAAAAGAGAACCCATGTATGAAGTTGGCATCGATTAAAAGAATTTGGATAAAGCACAACTCGTATACTTCTTATAATATTTTACATGTGTTATCTTAAATTTTTAACTTTTAACTTAGCACTTCATATAAAATATATGGACATTATTTCATCCCTTGAACTTAATTGAATTTTAGATGTGATTGATATTGTAATTTTTCACTGTTATTTTTTACATGTTAGTGTTATTTCTTGCTTCTACCCATTTGTTTCTTATGTCTTGAAATCATTCCATGTTCTAGGCATTGTTTTTTATGCATCAATGCTATTTTTTGTTGTATTATCAACCCATTATTTCTTGTTTCTACCCATTCGTTTTATTATTTCTCGAAATCGTTCCATGTTCTAGGCATTGTTTTTTTCTGCATCAATGTTGATTTTTGTTGTATTATCAACCAATTAGTTTGAAATGGAAAGGCTACTTGAAATATTGAAAATTTATTTCTTCTTATGTGCAAACTTGCTAATTTTAAATATGGAATGTCACTAGTTATATGCCAATGTCTTTTCTTCTTGTAGTGGTAATTTGTTAATTTTAAATGTACATGCACAAAAAATATGTTGATGTTATTTCAACACTTGGATCTAACCTATTATTTGATTCCTTTAGGAAATTATATTATTATGGCATAGAATATTAAGTAGCACTATTACTTAAGATTTATTGAAAAAGTAAGAAGCATATGAATTGAAAAAGGAGAAAGAGAGGATGTCAATTACATCGTTAAATAATTCATGATATAGACCACACTTCATTATGCATTTTTGTGTAGTCTCAACATGTGGACAAACATTTTTTTACCTTGTTGTGGTTGCACTGATCCTACATCCACACACAAGTGATTGCATTATTGTATGCACTTATAAAAAAGTATAAGACATTGGCCAACATCTCTTTGTTTTGCCATTTTTTCTTGAATGGAGATATATAGTGAGAATTATCAAATGTAATTGGTTGTTACAAGAATTCATGAGAGTTTGTTTGTACCTAACCAAAAGAGATGCATTCGTCTCAAAAAGGGACATTGGTCAAAATTGGATACTCACCAAAAAAATCTCATTGTAAACTTTGTAATAAACATTTAATTGAGTTTTTGGCATGTCACATACCCAACTCATAAACTCTAAGGAAGGTGGGATAATCAAAATTTTCCTCTTAATCATCTTTCTTCACATGAATATAAATCCTCTTATGGACATATGGTTGCAATCCATTCATTAGTGCTTTCCAAAAAAATTACTCTTGCTCAACTCTGAGATATAACCAATAAGTTACAACCTTTTAAGGTTCCTTGGGATTCTTTACTTGATATGTCACTATTCCTACCTGGCATTCCCTCCTATATGGCACCACACATGTTGGCTAACATGGCATTGTATGGTGACACATCCTAAAAAACTTTCTAAATTAGGTTGTATCACATCCTTGAACATTTTATCGATTGCGACATTTCGCACCATAAATTTTTATGCCACAATGTATTGCATTGGAGAAAATTTTCCTCCTCATAATAAAGGAATCATTTATCTTTTTTCACATCATAATAAATCTTTCTTTCTAGTGACAAATCACACCATAAATTTTTATGGTGCGATATGTCACATCACACAAAGTTTTCTTTCATGTGACAAACTTCTTTCCTACTTATCCTCCTCCTTTCTTTACTTCCTTCCTTGTTCTTTTAATTTTCCTTCATTTATTGTTCTTTTCTTGTCATTTATTTCTTCCTTCCTCTCCTCCTTTCATCCTTCTTCTTTTCCTTTTCTATCCCATATCATACCTCCAAAATTTGGTTTTTTGCAACATTTCATGCTTGTAAATATTTTAGGTATGGCGTATCACACCAAAATAATTTCAATGTGATACATAGCTCCACGTTCCCCTTACTTTCAACCCAAATACTTATCCCTTATTTTATAGCAATGAGTTTTCTTCATGCAATACATGTTATATTGTATGAAGTTTTTCTTCATGTAATACACAAAGTGTCTAAATTTGTCTTAAAAAATTATTTCCAACTTTTTTTTAAGTTATCCTACAAAAACTATGGTTTTTGTAAGGGAAAAACACTTCTTTGAGGCCTCCTCTTGCTTCTACTAGGCAAGAAAAAGGGTCACGGGCCTTTATACTTCATACTTGTTCAAACTTGTGAGCAAAGTGCCCACATCAAATTATGGGTTTTCACTCAAGAAGTATGGCTATACTTCCAAGGGTTTAGACTTGTATATCCTTCATAAGGAGGTTTAGTAATCAAGGATATAGGACCATAAAATTTACTGATTTTTTATATTTTAAAAAATCAGCATTGACCATTTTTCTTAATGTTGCAAGAGTCTCATCAAGTACCACTAGCACAACTGGTTGAGGATGGTCAATCCAACTTAACTCACTCCATTGATACTTGCCATGGCAAACAGAATACAAAAAACAACATAAAGGCAATACGATCTATTCAAATTAAACAAATTGAATTTATTAAACTCATTAATACACATATAACATCATTGAAATGTGTATTAGGAAAGGAACAAATGTATTTATTATGAAGTAGAAGGAAGAGTACAACAAGTTGATCGATTCAACGTCATTCATCTAGCTTGAGTCCCATCCTCATCACATCCAGCATCAACAATCCATCAGCATCACAATACATGCACACACCTTCAAGAGTTGATATCTCACCAGCATAACTCTACTTAACACAAATTCTTGCTCTCTTGTGCATTATGTTCAATGCTCTATTTATAAGCAGATGAAGGTAGTTTGAAATAAATGAATCATTGAATGGATTTCCTAAAAATGGATGAAGAGGTTTCCTTGTTCATGGGAATAGGAGGATAAGAGGTTTAATGACTTCATTGGTTCCAAATTTGAGGCTATCAAAAGAGGTGAGAGCTGGAACAACTTCTAGAAGTCAGTAGAAATCGGGGAGATTCCTAGAATCCAATGAAAAATTCTCTCCCAGTCGACCAACACACTCCAAAGTGGGCCTAGATCCTCTGCAACGCAGCCTTCCATGGGAGTAAATGCTATGCAAAGCAGTTAAAACTGTCTAGGGGTGTGTTGATGGCTTGATAGGTCACTTCAACTGGCATCTAAGCAGTGAAACTTTCATGAAGGAAGACCATCAATGTGATGACTTGTTTAGCACATGTAGCAACCAAATTAGAGTATGATAGACCCTAATGAATATTGATCTGTGTTTTGGGATGATTCCCAAATCGACCTGTAACCACTGCCCCCTAAAGCATGAAGTCAAAAAAGAAATGTTGAATGATTTTCTTTACGACGTGATGGGGAGGGACTGAAGAGGACATCGACCTGCATCAATTACAATACATTACATCATGATATATGTTCATATTGTACATGAATTGCTGAGTGAGGCATATCCCATACTCATCACATAAACTATGATAACATCAGAAAGTCGTTTACAAATATATAGTGTCTACAGATATAGACCCATGATAGGATGACCATCTAAATAATGACCATCGTACGGATGATTTGGTACTTCTTCTGAAATAGCAGCCCAGATGGATGAAACTAGATATGGGGTATTATATCTCATTCACTCGATCACTTAAAGTAAAAATCTAAACATGCGAATATATGATCTGATGCCGAACAGGGGAAGACACCGTCTGATTACTAGCCAATGATGTGAGTTGTTAACAGATGCGAGAGAAACCACCGTTGATGATAATGGCTCTCAAGGTACTGTAGTACATTCTGCATGGTGTGAATATATGATTTGATGTCGAACACCATACAAAGTCTTATGGTCGAAGGCATGTGATGTCAACCTATTGCTGGAAGTGAGAAACCTATCGTTGATGTAAGCAATCTCCAAGGTACTGAAAGGTTGTTTCTAAGTCAACTTCCTGGATGATGAGTTGAAGTTGACAGGAAGCGACACGTCGCAGGATGGCATTGATGCTTCCCTCATTAACAACATAGGAGTAATGATTTTGGAGACAAAATGTGACTGATGAAGCAATGTCAGGGATGGCGGTCATGAAATGAAGGTTTATGAGTATTGCAAAGGGTGAGGAATAACTGAGTGACTTCTCTTGAACATATCAGCGGCACTGAATGAATTGGAAGCATTTGACCCAAAACCAAAGTGATGGATGGTATTGTAGACCATAGGTATGATAGACCATCAAGCAGATTACCCAACCCAAAAATCACAGAGATGAAGTGAATAAATGTCATGTTCAAGAGTGACTTTCTACCATAAAGTATTTTATCCATTTCCACTTTTCCCCAGTCATTTCTGACCACTACCTCTTTATTTTTAAACAATCTTGAGAAGGATAACATATGCTTGATGTATAATTCCACCCTTCAGTTGAATCCATCGATATTTGATGCTTTAACAAGTCTAGCGAAGGTGAAACTCAATCTTTTCATGATGGAAAAGTCCATCACTATTTGATGCTTTAACGAGTCTAATGGTAGTGAGAACTCGATCCTTTTTCATATTTAGAGAGTTTGAAAAAGGGACTAAAAGAAAACTCCACAAGTTATTTTTCGTATAATAGTCCCTCAGATTTGAAAAAGCATAAAATAATACCTGAGAGAACCTCCTAGCCCTGTTCGACTAGGTTTTTTCTTTTTTGTAATCATAATCTATCTCAGTCCGGAAAAGGGTTAAACTTATACTAAGTAGATGTCGTTTCAATTCATTTAATGAGCTTGAAAGGACAAGTGCTCGACAATCTTTTCATGTATTGGGAGTCTGAAAAGAGTTGGAAGAGAACTCTAGGGGGGTTCCTTTTTCACATTTAACAAAGCTCGAAAAAGAGATAAAAGTGCGCTTTGAATTCTTTTTTCATGTTTAACAAAGCTTGAAAAAAGAGGATAAACGTATGCTTTGAATTCCTTTTTCATATTTAACAATGCTCGAAAAAGAGATAAAATTGTGCTATGTGGTTTCAATGCCCCCAAGCCTAACCTGCAAGGGAAGATTCCCCCCTAGCTTCATTTCATTCACCTACGTAGACTACTAGTTACTAATAGGTGGATGGAATGAAGACTCATTTACGAGATTAGATGAAAGACTTGACTTAATTAGGAGAGAATTTGTTTCATTTTTTAACGAGCTTGACATAGGAAAATAACTATGTTCATGGAACCTTGTTTCATTTAATGAGCTTGACACAAGAAAAGGAACTATGACCATGGGAACCTATTTCATTTAACGAGGTTGACACAGTAAAAGAACTGTCCTCAAAACCTGGTTCATTTTTTAACGAGGTTGACACAGTAAAAGAACTATCCTCAAAATATGATTCATTTTTTAATGAGGTTGACATAGTAAAATAACTATCCTCAAAATATGATTCATTTTTTAACGAGGTTGACACAGTAAAAGAACCATACTCATGGGAACCTGTTTCATTTAACTAGGTTAACACAGTAAAAGAACTATCCTCATAACCTGATTCATTTTTTAACGAGATTGACACAGTAAAAGAACCATCCTCAAGACTTGATTCATTTTTTAATGAGGTTGACACAGTAAAAGAACCATCCTCAAGACTTGATTCATTTTTTAACGAGGTTGACACAGTAAAAGAACCATCCTGAAGATTCACCCAGCCTATCTATTTCAGAATCATTGTGAATCTTCTATAGTCAGATGAAGTGGAAGATATCATATTGCAGGTCTTTATATTTGCGATTTCTGCCAATTTCGTAGGCGACGGTAATGAAAAGGTGCCCATTAGGGAAGGATCCTTAAATAGTCCTACACCAATGTTCTGAGACTTGAGTGTCATTGAAAACATTGAAGATGCTCTAACAAATCTATGGGAACTTGAGTGAAAAGGATCAACATGAGCAGAGTAGGTCAAATGAGGAAAATATTGATATAAAATAAGCCCTGACCCAAAATTACTGGGGGTCGAAGGGGTTGTCTCTTCCTGAAGTTCTTTCTCTATCGAAATCAAACCAGGTGGAAGTACTTCACCGTCAGGTCAGAGATAAATATCAGGCGGTAAACTCTGTGTTAAAGAGGAAGACTCGATGGTTACGGATGGCTGAGGATCAGACGGTTCCACTGGAACAACTTATTGTTGTTTGACTTCAGGATCAACTACTAGATCGCCTTCGATTTAAACAAGCTTGAGTTCAGGATTCACCATTTCACTAGATTGAATTTCAGTGTGCTCAGGTAACTCTAAGATTTCCGTCGTGATAGTTGTAGATAAATCGGGATCAGTCAAAACGACTCGAGACTCGGTACTCAAAGGATCATATGTCTCTAGTATATTAGATGATGTAGCACCAAGAGTTCCAGAAGTACCAGACTCAGTACGTTGAGCACACCCTCGTCTACTAGGAGTAGCTTATGGCGGTAACAGTGGTTTATTCGTTGTCCTACGCGAATGCTGGGGAAGGGGTTGATATTCTTCCACAATTGTTGATTGATTTTATACAAAAACAAATAAATAAAAAGAGGGTGATACTAGGAAATTTTTTTACCAAGCAACTATGAATTGCAATATATTACCTCAGAAAACCAAGGACTTATTATACATGCAGAGAATCTCCCTGAATGTTGTGTTCGGTGTATCACAGGTACAAGGCAGCCGACTCAGTTACCTATGGATGGTAAGAAACCTAAAGTTGTCCACCCAAATATAGGCAAAGGTACGTGGAGGCCCAATCTGTATTAGCATTGTCTAATGCGAAACCACACAGTGAGAGCATCCCCTTATACTTTTCCTACATGGAATGAGGTATCACACTCGGAATGTATCGCAGATAATTAACGACCGCTGCTATGTTTAACGACGCCGGAACACGTCTCTAGTCTAGACCTCTAAATGTTATCGTTAATGTTACAATGCTTCCTTAGATAGATTCAAATAAATTTTATGTTGATCTTGATTATCAGTTTGTCTTTCAGTTTCACGATGAGATGTATTGAAAATTCCTAGAATGCAATTAGAATTATAAGCATTAGTTTCGAATTGATTTTCGACAATGAAAAACTAGCTAGTAGGGATAGAGAAATTAGATAATTTGCAATCATCAATGAGCACACATAAATGCAATTTTTTCCCTAAACTATTCCTCAAGTAGCATTAAAAATCCCTAAATCCAAATGCATGTTTTTATTTTCAGTGTCCTTTAAGTTTAGATGAATGAAAAGAAACTAATGCACAAACAATCACTCAAAACTTTCAAGAGAAACGAAGACTAAAACGAAAACTCATCTTTTCGAAAATTATGAATTGATTAAATGTAAAATTTAACTTTGGAACTATTCACAATGATAAAGAAAACACAAAGAAACATTGATCAAAAAAATCCAAAGTGAGGCAAGAAGAGTAAAGGTAAACTGGTCTTTGGAGGTATTCAGTCACTCAAAACTTCAGCAAGCAAACACTGACATGAATTGGAAAAAGACAAAACATATAGATTTTGGTTGGTCACAGGGGAAACACACCCCTGAGTAGGAGACAGTGTGTTGCATATCAATGTCCCTAAACCAACAGTGCTATGCAGAGCACTGTGTCAAGACCAACAGTGCGTTGGTGCAAGAGGACTCTCTGAAAAAGCAAGCAATCACACTACTCTTGCTAAGAAACATTCAAATGACTGAAAATAAGCAGGTAAAGTCTACTAGATGTTGATGGAAAAGGAAAAAACCACCAGGGACAATCTATTGATCCCTAGTATGGTCGCCAATTTTTTTTACGGAAATACAAACCTACATATAAGTATGCTTTCCCTAAGTGGGTGGTTCACTTATTAGAACAACAGAAAGAAATATATATGATCTTTTCCTTAATGTGAATAGATAAAGGAATAGAAACCTACTTGTAATATGTTCGCTTTCTCCCGCCTCCCTCCGTCGCTTTCTTTGCTCTCAATCCAACTTAACTCACTCGATTGATACCTGCCATGGAAAACAAAAGAAAAAAAAAAACATAAAGGAAATACGATCTATTCAAATTAAACAAATTGAATCGATTAAACTCATTAATACACATATAATGTCACTGACATGTGCATTAGGAAAGGAACAAATGTATTTATTATGAAGTATAAGGAAGAGTACAACCAGTTGATCGATTCGATGTCACTCATCCAACTTGAGTCCAATCCTCATCACATCCAACATCAGCAATACAACAACATCACAGTACTTGCACACACCTTCAAGAGTTGATATCTCACCAGCATAACTCTACTTAACACAAATTCTTTCTCTCTTGTGCATTATGTTTAGTGCTCTATTTATAAGTAGATGAAGGTAGCTTGAAATAAATGAATCATTGAATGGATTTCCTAAAAATGGAAGAAGAGGTTTCCTTTTTCATGGGAATAGGAGGATAAGAGGTTTAATGACTTCATGGGTTCCAAATTTGAGGCTATCAGATGAGGTGAGAGCTGGAACAACTTCTATAAGTCACTAGAAGTCGGGGAGATTCTTGGAATCCAAAGAACAATTCGCTCCCAATCGACCAACGCACTCCAAAGTGGGCCTAGATCCTTTGCAACGTAGCCTTACATGGGAGTAGATGCTCTGCAAAGAAGTTACAACTGTCTAGGGGTGCGTTGATGGCTTGATAGGGCACTTCAACTGGCATCTAAGCAGTGAAAATTTCATGAAGGAATACCATCAATGTGATGACTTGTTTAGGGCATGTAGCAACCAATTTAGAGTATGATAGACCCTAATGAATACTGATATGTGTTTTGGGATGATGCCCAAATTGACTTGTAACAAATCTATATACCATAAGGTTGGGGCGCTTACCAGATCATGATGATGAGTTTTGTACCTTAGGCTAATTAAGTCTGTATGATGGTACTTGGGGTTGGTATCTTGGTAGGTAGCCTAAATGATACCTAGATCCTTTTTAGGGTTGGTGCCTTGGCAAGTAGCTTAGATGACATCTAGATCCCTGTTGAGTTGTTGTCTTAGAAGGTAGCCTATATGACATTTGGATCCCTATTGAATTTGTGTCTTGGCAGGAAGCCTAGATGACACCTGGATCCCTCAGGCTATTGAGTTGGTGTCTTGGAAGTCTTAGCCTAGATGAAACCTGGATCCCTATTGAGTTCGTGTCTTGGTAGGTAGCCTAGATGGTACCTAGATCCCTGTTGGGTTGGTACCTTGGTAGGTAGCCTAAATGGTACCTAGATCCCTTGATGGGTTGATACCTTGGCAGTTAACCTAGATGGTATCAAGATTTCTAGCATTGTATATGCTGATTGTGATACTCTTCTTAGAACATTTCAACTTGAGGTCATCCTTGTACCTATTGTACAATTATGAATAGCTCCCTAGTTAAGAGGGAGTGTTGAAATATGTAACTATTTTTGGTCTTCATAATTGCACCTCTATGTATTTTCTATAAAAAGAAAAAAGAAAAAAGAGAAAAAGAAAACATAGTTTCAAACATGGGTTTCATGCTCAAAAGAATTATTATTATTATTAAATAGGAATGTTCTTCATGCTTCTAGGTTTTGTTGAGTCAAAGAGTCAAATTCCTATTTGGACCTCTTGAAAAGAAAAATGAATTTTTTTTTTTTTAATATGTAATTTTGGGTCAAAAACGCCTCTAGATTCCAAGTCAGCCTACATGACAAGACAACCCTGCCCCAATGGACATGTTTGTTCACACTCCTCTAGACGGTATAAATAGAAGATGATATGACCTCATTTGGATACACACTTGGATGTGTTTTTTGTCTGAAATTTCACAGGAGGAGAGATGAAGTGGAGGGCTGAAGTCTGAAATGGAAGAAGAGTTTCTTCTTAAGATGGAGTGTGTGGAAACTTTACCTTGACATTTCTCCTGTTGTTGGTCTCTTGAAGATGATTTTTTTGAGCATAATGGAAGATTTGAATAGGAATCTAGAGGCGGTTTTCTGTGGTCATGGGTCTTGGATATCTCACTTTGATATGATTCTATAAGGAGAGATTTATTTTGGGTTTTCCCCTAGAAGAGGGGTTTTCCCTGAATGAGAGCCTATATCTTGTGTTCTTCTTATTTTTGTGATCTTTATGATTATATTTTGGTAATTGTTTGATGAAAAGATGCAGAATAAATAAATAAAAGGCTAACATAATTCACAAGAAATTATTAAAGAAAGGAGAAATCTATTGAAAACTATAAGCCTCCCAATTTCTCAAAGGGCCTGCCATTAGGCAAACTAGACCATTAGCATAAGTTCAAAATTTTCCTATTAAAGATGTTGTGGATAATCATATTGTCTTTCAAAATATAAACTAACATAAAATGAAAACTAATAAACATAAACATTTTTTTTTGTAAGGAAGCCAACATTCTTTGTATTATAAAAAAGTACATAAAATACAGTCATGGAAAAATTGGAGTAGACAGTGTCCAAGATGAGTTTTTTTCTGGAAAAAAATCATTTCTATCCTAAGGAGAGTATAAGAGAGACCATTTTCCCATGATAGGGAAACCAGGTGGTCTCTTAGAGAGTTTTAAGCCTGAATTAAAACAATATTGGTTCATAGCCAAGTAGATATTACTAAAACTAAGGAGACAAGAACAACGAAACAACATGGAAAACTAGGAAGTAATAAAGGTTGAGTGAGCCTTTCCCAGGAATTTAGCAAGCTTGGTTTAGGTGGTCCATTTCCTGGTCGTGCTTATTTTGGTTGTGTTGAGCTTGATCCCTTTGAGCCTTGTCCCTCCAATCCTTTTTCGTTTGGTCAAGGTAGAGGAAGGGTCATCAAATCCTTTAGGAAGTCATGAATGTCGCTCCCACTCAACATACACAGTCCAGATGTAGGTGTCTGCTTCCTTTCATAAGGTTTATCCCTTAGTTTGACACTCAACATCAATTTGGATTTCCAAGTTTTGCGCTTGCTCCACCTATTCTGGGTAGATGTGGCTGTTAGCAATCTTTTGTTTCTTTTTTTGATACTCTGCATGAGAAAGACTAGAGGGTATGTGTCCCTGATGAGTAGAATCAATAGCTTCTATCATGCCATGCAAATTTGAAGAATCCATAGGAGGGGGAGGATGGTGGGTAAGGAATTTTAAATTCTTTGGACAGGTTCCTTGATCTGAAAATGGAACTATTTGTAATGCTATGCAAAGTATCCATTCTCAAATAATTTAGTGTGCAAAGTGTTCTCCATGACTTGCAGGTTAAACAAAGTAATTTTGGTTTGTTTCTGAGTTTTATGTGTGAGGATTTGTTAATTAAATTTACTGTTTAACATATCATAGCAGAAATACACAGCAAGTGAAATTTACCACAACATAACACAACAAATTGTTGAGGCAGTTCACCCCTCCTGGGCTACATTTGCTGGTCCAAGGCTCCCCAATGGCATGTCCTTGCTCTATTAATTTTCTCGAAATGGTTACACAGTGAAAAATATGCCTAAAAAGGAAAAAAAAACTGTAAATTTAGCTTCAGAAGATAAAAAATAGCTAAAAATGGCTTTTTTTTCACCTTAAACAGTGAAGTACAACCCAATACAGTGCCTTCTCCCTGATGGCCCTGATGGCTCCTTCATCTTCCTTGAAGAAAAATCTACTTTAGATCACCTCTATTCACTCTAAAACCTATCCCAAACTCTCCAGAATGTTGAAGAAACCCAAAATTGACTAAAATTTCATCTTGTTTGGTCAAAAACTGAGAAAGTTATGACCAAAACAAATTTTTTCCCAGTGTCACTAGAAAACCTCCTCCAAAATTGGAGGAACTCCAGTTAACTCCTTCAAAATAGGAGTTCCCGCCAAAAATGGTGGCGCGCTGCAAATCGGGTGGAGCTGTCAACATTGGCGTTAAATGTCAGTTGGGTCATTCACATGTGGCCTTCGTTGGACCCGCTGGCTTAACCGCGTAGATAAGCCTCACCACCAGCCTTCGCATTAAATTTCTGAGCGGTCACATGTGTTTGTTTAATAGTTTAAACCATTTACCACCATAGTTACATTTTTCAGGTTGAAGCCCCCGGTCACGAGCTACTGGACACATGGAGTCAGGCTAGCCCTTTAATTTGCCACCGTTCAAATGGTTTTAATCCATGGTTCTGGCATGTGGACACATGGCGACGGGGCTTAGCCCCGAGGGCTAGTCTGAAACTTTTATCTGCCATTCCAAATGAGCTGACTCTTCGTTCACAACTACCCGACTCGTTCAAAAAATGACCACAGGTGGGCTGGTCGGGTTGGCCCTACCCAAACTGTCGGGTTAGGGTTCGAATCCCTTAACTCATCTTTTTTGACAAGCCCTTTCAACCTTCGGCCTGGGGCCACGTGGCACCCTCTGATAGGCCTTCACAACTTAATAAAAATTTAACTTTCCTTCTATATATATATATAGCATAGTCAACTTAGTCAAAAAGTCATGTTTTGGAGTTCATTGAACGATTTCAAACATTAGTAACTTTCACATATGACCTCGGTTTTGAGAACCGTTCACGGTGCCAGAATTGCAGCAACGAGACCTTTCCATTCTGTTGGCCACCTATAAAATTTTTTATATCAAAAGGTGGCCAAAAAATTTTTGGGCCTTCAAGAAACAAGTTTTATTGCTAAAAATGTTATCTCTTGAAAACTCCTGAAGACATCATGCCCTTTGTTCAAATTTTCACTGTTGTTTCCATTTTAAACTCTGAAATCCTACTGATTTCATGAGGAAAGACTGCTGCAAAACACCATTTTTACCTTCTTTTCACTTCAAACTAACCTTCATTTTTACCCCTTTCATTCCCATGAAATTCCTCTATTTTCCATTTTTCTCCATTTCCCCTTCATAAAATCCTTTTACAAAGTTTAAAACTCATTTTTAAACTTTGCCGAAACCCCCAAATCCATCAAAAAACTCTGAAAATTTCATAAAAAATACACTTTTTGTATTACATGTTTAAGCCCCTTTGGGCTAAGTCCTAAACCACTTCCCCACATGTGCCCTGGCACTAGAACCAAGCGCTAAGCCCTTTCGGCACTTATCGCATCGGAGAAAACACAGTGTGCAAGTTATTTTTTATAGTAAAAACTTCTGGTGCGATTAGGCCCTTTGATTATAAACTCCCGATCATATTACTGTCTTATATAACCCTTGGGCCCACAATCGGGCGCTAACACATTGTGATAAACCATCTTCGATGCATTTTCCCCTTTGTAAAGTCAAAAACCCACTTTTTCTAAAGTTTTGGTCTAAACTCGCCATTCCATGTTATTAATGAAAAAGACTGTTGATCTTTTTTAGATCAAATGGTCACTATAATCTCACATCGGAGATTTATGCAATGGGTAGATTGAAAAGCCTTGCTTCGATTTTCTGATCTGATTGGCACCTTGCAAATAAAAGCCCTGGGCCTATTGTTTCTCACATAAACCAATGGCCCCGCAGATGAGCACCAACCATTATATATAACCCGCCCGACACCATAAAAACCTTTGCTTTCCATTAATTTTTGGTTTTCAGTATTATAAGGGGTTTTCGCTGGTTCATTATTTGAAGGAATCTCTGCCATTGATCTAAAGCCGATCAATGATCAGCGCAACATCACATCGGAAATTTTCATCGGGCGCGTTAAACATTTCCTCACCTCCGATTGACATTCCCCGATTCATTCCCCGTCGTCGATCTGATCTGTAGATCGACGGCCCACAGCTAATTACTTCGGCGCCCTCCCTGTCCATCACCCCATCGATTGCAAAACTCCGATTGCATCTAGACCGTCCACGTGTCCAGATCGGATGGTCCAGGTCTCATTTCCCGACTTTGGTTTAAAACATGCAGCCCCGATCATAATGTTTTTTCGGCCAATCATAGCCGTTGATCTCTGTAGATCAACGGTCTTTATTAAACCTTTCCTCGCCTATGTATTAATTCGTTTATACCCCAGATCAAATTCTAACCGTTGATCTGTTCCATCTAACGGTTCTTTTTAACCCCGACAGACCTACCTCCTGTGGGTCCTACCTCCCTCCAGATCTAATCTCCATCGTCGATCTCTTGATCAGACAGTCAATAATAAAACCACCCTTCCCACTTCTGCCCACGCATCTTTCAAAATTTGCGCTCACTCTCCGCTGTCAAATCTGAGACCCCAGATCTAACGGTCCAAGTGCATTTTCGCATAACTTTTAGCACGAAGGTTAATTTTCAAAAATCACATGATATAAGTTGTTTTCTAAAGACACGTGTTGGGCGGGAATGCATATCGCATTCAAAAAGGAAAAACCGCCTCCCCGCCCTTTCACCACGCGAAACCCATGGTTTTACCTCCCAAAACCGCTTTCCCTCTTCTCCATTGTGATTCATCGCGTGCCTCCTCAGCCGTTGATCCTTATGAGCCAATCTCATCCGACGGCTCATGTTCCTCCCAAAACCCATTTGATGTTTAATTCATTTTGTCCTCCACCAAAGGTTTTTAACCTTATCTCATTATATTTCCACCATTTTCCTATAAAGTGACCCCTTCACTTTATTTCCTCCCGAATTTTTCCGACCGTCGATCTCTGCAAGGTCAACGGCCCAGACTTAATCCTCTACACCATTTCTTCCACCGCTCTCCTTTTTGGCTTCTACGCAAGATCTCCACCGTTGGATGCTGCCATCCAACGACCACGCTCCTCCCCACAACCTTTGAAGCAGTTTTACCCCAATAACGCAGGATTTTATATTTTTTTTTTTGTATTTTTCAGGTTTTAAATTTTTTTTCCATTGTATCAAAGAAAAACCAAAGGTCGAGGATGATGATCCCCACACCTTTGTTCATAAAAGATAAGCCATCTACAGGGGTTTCCACTCCATGTTTCATCATTGCTTCATGGGCGCTGATGCCATAAGAGCCCCTATCACACCTGCACATCAACAAGACACACAGAATGGAAATTAACAAAGAGTATTAGTTTTGAAGACTTAAACACAGCAGAAACAAAGGATTGAAGACCATTTTCACAGTTTTGGAGGATTACGGCTAAGATCTAACATCAAAAGCCTAATTCGCCGAATTAAAACATAATTAAAGACAAATCAAACATTTATCAGTCAGAAAGGGCCTCCACCGCCACATCAGAGGCTAATTGATTCTTCTCAGCTACCCAGTGCCACCTGTAGCCTCAAAGCATTCAACAGAGGCCGAGTTATTATCAGAACATCAAATTTTTGCCTTAGCGTAGCCGAATAGTTAATTCTACTAAAGGAACTTAATGTAAAAAATATCAAGATAACATATAGAAATTAAATAGAACATATAGAAATTAAAGATAACATATTAAATATCATATGTAAATTATAAATACAATAGATTTTTGTAATAAATTATAAGTCTTTTAATATAATCAAATGTAAACTTTTAATTTTATTTTAAATTGAATCGTAGTTGTTAAGTATATTTTATAAATTGATGTGAGTAGTTAATTTTATTTTAAATCTAGTCATGTAGTTTTATGTGGATTTTAAAAATTGAAGTGAATAGTTAATTGATATATAATGAAAAGTTCTAAAAGGGTTGAATCATATGAGGAAAATTCAAAATTCTTCATGTTGATTCAAAAAAATTGGATCTTATGATGGAAAGTGAAATATTTTCATAGTTAAACAGTGTTAAACTCCTATAAAAATTGTGGTTGAATGTAAATCCTAACTCCTTGCTACATAGATATGGAATCACCTCAATTAATATGTGTATGAATATGTGATGTGATATGGAATCACCCCAATTATATGTGATATGTGATATAATTAAAAAAAAATACTAAAATTTGAGCTTTTCAATTATAAGTACAACTCAATCCATGAGGTCTTAGATAGACGATGATTATGTGCTATGTAAGGCGCACTTATTGATGTGAAGTCAATGATTCAATTCTTTGATGTGAATTCAAGGGTTCCCTGAGTGATATATTGAACATGATGAACATGTAGTCCTATCAAACTTTTAAAAAAAATACTGGTACAACTCTATTTAATTAATCTTTTATATATACATTACCCTCCCTTGTACCTTTTTCTACAATCACAATACCAACTCTATTCAATTACTCTTTTATATATACTTTACCCTACCCTCCTCTGTACCTTTTTTTACAATCACAATACCAATTCTATTCAATTACTCTTCTATATATACATTACCCTCCCCTGTACCTTTTTTTGAAAATCAAAATTCCAACTCTATTTAATTACTCTTTTATATATACATTACCCTCCCCTTTACCTTTTTTAGGTCAACCGGAACAATTTTTTTTTTATGACATATAAAATACATTAGGAGATAATGTTATGCAACATATAAAAATATGTCATATAAATACAATAGGATGTTCTAATGTATTTTATATGTCATAAAATACATCTCATTTCCTCTCTGTCTATGCGGCGAGCTAGGTATGCAACCCTTTGAGGGTTTGATGTTGCAAGTTCGATGCTCTCCTCTTGCTAGTACTGTATCTAGCTAATGAGGGTGCTTGCAAGGTTTATTACGCTACTGGCTGTGGCCCGAAGATGGGTAGTATCTCTGCGTTTTTTCCACGACCTGGGAAAAAGTTTTCTTGTTCGTACTTCTTTGGAAATTTGGGAAAGTTCTTCCGGCCATTGTCGTTAACGCAGAAATATGAGTCCATTCAGGTTCCATAACACATATAATACTTCTGGTTTGGTGACAAGGTTTTTTTCTGTCTGTTTCCTTATACGACCCTCGGTTCATGGGTTTAATTTATTAAGTTTAATACCTAACTCTTCTTCTCATCTTTCATACTCCAGCTCGATGCTCGGCATATCATTTGGATGTTTATCAATACAGGTAAACAAGATTGCAAGGTTTTCTTTCTCGGTTAACATTCGAGTTCTAACCTCGACTTATTATCGTTGTGAAATTACTTAATGATCTGGTTACTTGTTATTGCAGATACATCCTTACTCGAAGGCCAGGTCTGTTCTCCAATATTTCTTCAGGGTTGAATGCTAAGGCTTTCTCTCCACTAATAGTATCCATTACCCTTCTAGGTACTCTTGTATTGAACCGCTTTGGTCCTCAAGAATATTATTCCTCTTCTCTGGCGTGCTTAGTTTAATACTACTTGGTTTTTTTCCTTCAAGTTTACAGAGCTGGTCGGGTTGTTCATTTCTAGCTTATGAAAGCCGAAGTCGGTTTCTGCTGCGTTTATATGTAATTTCAGTATTTTTAGAATGAATATAATTTTCCTACAATTTTAATGTTTGTTTTGAGAGGGTCTCCTCTGAACCAGTACTTTTGGTCTCGGTGGAGTTCCCAGACACAATTTATGTATTTCTTGGTTTGGAAAGTATAACTCTGTAAGAACATATTTTTTTTCTTTTCAGGCGATTCCCTATGGGGTTTCCCATTTTGACTCTCGTGTTGGAATTCTCCAAAGAAATTCTTATTGTTTTAATGATTGAGTCCTCTTTACAGTCTATACATATATTCATGGTTAACTTTTCATTGTATGAATATCATGTTAGCTGTTTAGCTTGTGAGTTTCGAGCCTCTAGCTGGTCCATGTACTTTTGTTCTCTGCATCTCTTTTCAATGTATCTTGGTTATGATTCCTCTTATTTTGTAGATGGTTATCTGTGTACTATTTAGTTTGGGAACAAAAATCTTCATCCTTGCATAGTTGTTTTCTTTCCATCTTTTAATATTACCAACACAGAAAATTTATCTATATTTTGTTTAGATGACCGGACCATCTCTAATTCTTGTACGAGTATAGTTAGGTATGAGTAACTGTTGGACACCTAATCCTCTATGGGTAGGTGTGGAAGCCGAACAGTCATAAAGGAGTCCAAGTGACCTTGTAATGCAAAATCTAAGAGTCACATTAATGTAATATAAATGTACATCTACGAGTAATAGAAATGCAACTAATGCTTAACTTTCCCTTTGTGTGTGTTTACTTTCTCACCCACCATGTGTGTGTTTAACATGGTATCAGAGCTGTAGGTGATCTCCTAAGATTTAGAAATGGTCACCTCTGTTATTTGCATATTGCAGAAATGCCACCTCTGTCCTTTATGTTTATGATTTTCCATTACACATTATGACTACACTGGTTCGACTTGCCAGACCTGCCAGGACTGTTTGTTACAAATTATTCACCGACCTACGCTTTCCTTAGCAGTGCCATTCATCGTTTTGTTTGAGAGTTAATACCTAATTATTCCTATCCTTTGCACACTTCACTGTTTCTATTTTCATATTTTGTACGAGGTCGATTGGGATCCATCTACATGTTGTTTTAACCTAAAATTCCAGAAATCTTTGTCCTCCTGCAAGAATTTTTTTTGGTGGTTTTCTGTCAGTGTTGAAGACGTTTGGCATTACATAGTCTACTCACTGCGTTCCTCTTAAAATTCTGTGCACCATTAAAATTTCTCTATGCCTTTCTGGCACACCCACAATATTGAAACTGTTAGGCATTACCTTCTTCCCCTTATAGTATTAGTTCCCTGTGACCTGTCTTGTGAATTCATTTCCAGCATAGGCACTAGTAGGTGTTGTTCAAAGTTGTAAGAATGAGTTGTTTGGACCTGTAACATATATTAATTGGAACATCAATTTTGGTATCGACCATCCTTTATTCTCGAATTCATCTTATTTCTAGATAAATATGTATAATCATTTATTTGAACCAGTCAAAGAGAAATAACTTTCATGATACCAAACACAAAATTTTGGTTAGACATTTACATAGCCCGAGGGCTCGAATTAATATCAAGGTTGTGTGGTGGAGATGCAGGGTAACTTTTCTTTTATTACCTGCTGCAATAGATTCTCCTGCTCATTGTCAAGGTTTCTCTCCATGACGGGATCCCTCATTAGCTGAGACGAGAGATGAAATTGGGCACATAAAATTCTCTATAAAAATAACGTTTTTGAGCCTTTGTGATAGAGATAGTGAAAGAATGAAATTGCTTCTACTACTGGTCCATTTCTTGAACTGGGTATCTTTCAGCGCAGTGAGTGTGTTAGAAATTTTATCAAAGAGACAAATCCTGCATTCATCCTCATTAGTGAAAAAATTAAAGAAGAGCTTGTATGACAGGATGTAGACCTTATGAAGTGTCTGGTGGCTCTCTGCTCTCAAACACCTTAACAAATGTCATCTGATTCAAGGTCAATGTTCCTGTTTTGTCACTGCAAATTTTTGTCGCAAAACCCATAGACTCACAGACTGACAATCTTCGTACCAAAGCCTTGTCCGCCATCATCTTCCTCATTGAATAATCTAAAGTCAAGGTGACTTCTAATGGAAGTCCTTCTGGAACATTAAATTGATTCCGCACTCACTATGGAGGCTGTGTTCACCGGTGTAGGTAGAGAGGAGGCACTGTTGTGGGAGCGCTATCCATTTCCATTCTACACAGCACTCCACGCTCACTCCGCTCACTCCCAACCCCTCACCTCCCAACCACACAGGGTTAGAAGGGTCAAAAGGGTTCTATTGTTGCTGTTGTTGGGTTTGGTCAAAGAAACTAACATTGCGCAGCGGAAGTGTGGAAGGGTCGATGGAAGTAGAAGCGACAGGAGGGCGTAGGGACTGCGAGGAGGTGTGTGGGCTGCCAGATAGGTGAGGTAGAGCTTCGTGATGATTGACTGCAAAGGGAGAGTCAAGAAGGGAGGAGGTGTCGTTTTCTACCATTCTCTGGGCTGGTAGAAAATTGCTATTGGAATCAGAAAATTTCATCCCTGAAATGTCGGGAAGCATTCTGTTGACATAGTCCCTCACAAACCACAGATTGCAATGGTATTTGGTTGAACATTTACCTCCATTATTTTCATTAAAGTCCGTTTATGCTTTTATTGCACCTACATTTAAACTATTTGAATTAGGGTCGCTCTATGCTTTGTTAATATTGCCTTGGGGGCCGGCCGAATGGTTTAACTCTATGTCCCTTGAGCTCTCCTTTTTCAAAATATGGTTAGTATATGGTGGATATACAATGGGCCATTTATATCTATACATATTATATGAGTATTGAAGCATGAGTCTTATGCAAACGCTATATGCAGTGGCTATTGGTTTATATAGGTGATGGAAAATACAATTATTTGAAGATTGTATATCATATGTGAAGAGCATATAATATAGTTGGTCCATATAGGCATGATTGTATATGTGTAGTAATCGTATTATATAATATATATTACGCAATTCAAAGCCAAACCAATAGATATAGTTGGTTGCCTATTGACATTTGCACACACCTTTCATTTAGTAAAGTTGAGTTATTGATAAAATGACTAGAATCACTGAATTATTAGAGTTGCTAAATACTTCAATACACTCTACTGTTTGTGATATAGTTGAAATTGGAAAGGGAACTCTCCTTGACATTCATAAATTTCTACAATATGCACAAGAAAATATTGATTTTTTGCAGTTGGAGTCTTAGCTCCAGCAAGATGAACTTCAACAAAAGAGTCATCATTCTGAACCTGTTTTTGTTCATAAAATTGAGAGGGACTCCCGTCAGCAGCAAGAATGTAAAGTTGAGTTTGGTCCACATTCAATACCCATTTCAGTAGTAGATGTGCCGAAATATGCAGAAATGCAGCATGCACCTCCCAAGCCCATTATCAAACCTTGGGAAAAGCTTGTCCACAACAAGCACAAAATTGGCCTTGGATATGACAAGGAATTGTCCTTTCATATTCTGGACTACTCCAAGCCTATCAAATTTCAGAGTGCTGGATTTCTTCATGCCAGTTCACCTTTAGTTGTTCCAGATCCTGCTCCTCTTCCACAAAAACAACAATAACAAATTGAAAAATGCCAACACTATGATCACGTTGGCCATATGAAAGATCACTATTTTGATCTTCACCCATGCAAGCACTGTGGTTGACACACCCATTCTTCACACAGATGCTTCAGAAACAAGCCTCCTGCAAGAACAAAGCTTCATCTTGGATGGATCGCTTCTTGGCAATGGGCATCAACAACCAAGAAGATGTTTAAGTCGCATGTCAGAACTTGTTCTAGAATATTGAGCAATCTTGCAGTTGAGTTTTTTCCATTATCTCACCTTGTACTTGACAGGGGGTAAATGGTGGTCATCTACAAGCTTTGAAGCCACATCAAGCGAGCGTGAGCCACAATCTCTCATTCCAGATTCAGAGTTGTAGCCAAAGACATAACACTTCAAGCAAGCCTGAGCCACAATTCGTCATTCCAGATTCAGAGTTGTAGCCAAAGACAAAACACTTCAAGTGAGCCTAGCCACAATTCGTCATTCCAGATTCAGAGTTGTAGCCAGAGACACGGATGCCCATGAGCATGCCTTTGGTTGATGGAAAACCTTAAACCATCTATGTGAGGTTCATATTCTTCTTCTTCAAATAATTCAGAGCACTTCCTCTAGCAGAAGACTTTAGCTTCTTGCCAGCCTTGGTAGAGTTCTGGGAAATGCATTAAGCATTCCAGTGTTGGTGGTCAACCTTAAACCATCACAAGTTGTAGACCTCCCTTTTTCTAGGTTGAAGGTCTCCCTCTTCAAATATGAGGGACACTTCCTCTAGCAGAAGCCCTCAGCTTCTTGCCAGATTTGGAAGAGTTCCAGTAACTGCAATAAGCATTTCTTTCCAGTGTTGGTGGTCATCCTTAAACCATCTCTTTATGCCAACATTTTAGAGAGCTGATTCAGCCTAAGTGCTGCCATGCATACTTTGCAAATTTGTATTACAAATCTCAAGTTGGACTCACACATACCCCTTCGGATTAAGGGGGGAATGTTGGACACCTAATATTCTATGGGTAGGTGTGAAAGGCAAACAATCATAAAGGAGTCCAAGTGACCTTGGAATGCAGAATCCAAGAGCCACATTAATGTAATATAAATGTACATCTATGAGTAATAGAAATGCAACTAATGCTTATCTTTCCCTTTGTGTGTGTTTACTTTCTCACCCACCATGTGTGTGTTTAACAGTAACGACGTGTTCTGGGTTGAGGTTCCACCTCGTACCCAGAACCAATGGTTCACTCCTCAATAGTTTGAAATGATAGGGTTCTATAATTCGACTAATTGCTTCGAGTTTACTATTTACATCATTTGTTCAATAACTTCTTCATTATTTTACTTGCTATTCCTATTTACATAACTTTTACACATTTTAGTCAATGTAGTGTAATTTACTGTTTCTGTAGCAAGATAACACAGTGACTCTTGTATTTACGTAAGTGCGGCCATATTCAGTTCTCCCTTGTAACAATTTCCTCTTACAATCATTTTTATTGAACTCAGAAACAATTTGCAAGGTTCACATATAATTTATAGAACTCATAAATAATTTCTAATTCATAAATACTTGCAGAACTCATTCTTTTCAAACATTTGTCATTCACAAAATTGCTTTCCTTGAAACTAGTTAAACACATGCCTGTGTACAGGTTCTATAATATCATTCCTGTTTTAAATTATTGAAATGCACAGTTACTTATCTAAATGTGCAATCTGCTGATGATGTCCACACAACCTTTAAGAGAGGCGATTACGTCATTCTCTTTCCCCAGTGCTCCACACCTGACAGGTACAGGTTGGCAGAGTTTTCTATTGTGACCTCACGACCCCAAGTCCAATCAATACCAGAAATTCTCAAGAGTGATTTTCACTGGTCTCTACCAGCTCAGGAAATTCCTCATTCAATTCCTTAGTTAATGAACAAAACCCGTTTTCCTCAGAGGAGCAGGTAACTGTTCAAAAGTGTCCAACCACTTCTTAGTTCTTGGAATACTTTTACCATCAGTATTTTTACTTTTATGGAACTACTTTTCCATAACTAATTTTATTTTTCATAACAAAAAAAAAAAAAACTTTTCTAGAAAACAATAAATGTTTCAGTCTTTTCTTTAAAATAATAACTAAAATGTCATATTACTAGTTAACAACTAGTTAATACCAAATTCAATAGTCACATTATATGAATACAAAATCACCCAATTATAAATATAAATCTTTATTTAAGATATTAAATAAAATTTGTGATATAATTAAAAAAAAATACTAAAATTTGATCTCTTCAATTATACGTACAACTCAGTCCATGAGGTCTTGGATAGATGATGATCAGGTGCTCTTTAAGGCACTTATTGATGTGAAGTCAACGATTCAATTCTTTGGTGTGAAGTCAAGGGTTCCTTGAGTGCTTAATGTCTATGAAGAATACTAAAATTCATCACTCATACCACTCTATACAATATCAATAAGTAGAAACAATTTCTTCCAGTTACATATAGATATAAAAGATAACGAACTCCCATACTTAATACAAAAGTGCATTGATCTCAGTAATCTCTCTACTTTAAAAATGGGTGTGTTTCTTTCTTCATCCGTTTCTTTCAATTTTGAAGCTATAAATTTCTCTAATGGAATGCTTTCTAATTTCTATAATGTTAAATGTAAAATCTTGAGAAGTGCTAGTTAAATGTTTATTATTTATTAAAAGGCATTAAAGTATTACTGTAATTTACTTACCTAATAATATATATATTTTTAATTCTAACTACTTTTTCTTATTTCAAATCCTTTATAAATGATTTTAATTGCTAAGTTTAATAAAAAGTTTAATCAAATCTATATATTTTTTATATGAATTCAAGCAATTTTGATATTAAAATTAATGAATATATTTAAACCAATTACCCATAAACTTTTTTAATAACAATTTCTTTTAATATTAAAATTAATGAATTTTCTGCAAGTCCCACTAGTACAACTTGCTGATAGGATAGGTTTTGTTTGAAGGGAGACCCAAGATCAAACCTCACCTAGGTTGTTGCACTAGTGCTAGGGGGAGGAGACAACTTAAACCCAGTTAGCTTATTGTTGGTGTGGCCTAGGTCGGGTGTGGTCCCTTGATGATTTTGACAGCTTAGATGCCCCTCGGTCGCAGTTTCTCAAGCCACAAGCCTCAAATAATCTCTCATGAACTCAGACCACTTGATTAAAAAAAAAAAAAATTAATAAGTTTTCTCAAACTAATTTCCCATGAATATTTTAATTAACAACTTCTTTTCCAAAGATAATATAAAATAAAAATAACAAAAATAAATTATTCAATAACATTATATACTTGATTATCTATTATAAGAAATGTAGATGTTTATGTTGTTATCCTTCTTTGAACTTATCTATTATAAGGAATGTAGTTGTTTATGCTGTTGTTATCCTTGAACTTATTGTTGGCTACTATTATTACCTCTAATTGAATGTAAATGTATTCTATATGTTATAAAAAAAATGTTTCCTTTGACATAAGAATTTCATAACCATGTGAATTGTAATTGTAAAAAAAAGTACAAAGGAGGGTAAATGTATATATAAAAAAGTGATTAAATAGAGTTGTACATGCTTTTTTTTTTTTTTAAAAGTTTGATAGGACTACATCTTCATCAGGTCCAATATATCATTCCCCTACGGGGAATTGAACTCTTGACTTCAAATCAAGGAATTGAATCCTTGACTTCACATCAATAAGTGCCTTAAAAGAGCACCAGATCACCATCTATCCAAGACTATGTATAATTGAAGAGAGTAAATTTTACTTAAAAAAAAAAAAATTATATCACAAATTTTATTTAATATATGATATAAAGAGTGATATTTGTAATTGAATCCTAGACTTCACATAATGAACATTGTTTAACTATGAAAAACTTTTTCTTTCCATCATTAGATCCAATCTTTTTGAATTAACAATGAGTGAGCCTAATGGTTAAGAGCATGTGTTTCCTCTTATGAGATCACAAGTTCAAAACTAGAGTATGTATTCCTTCGACTTAACTCAATTACTATTCACCTCAATTTTTAAAATCCACTTAAAACTACACGATTTGATTTAAAATAAAATTAAATACTCACCTCAATTTATAAAATACACTTAACAACTACTATTAGATTTAAAATAAAATTATAAGTTTCCATTTGATTATATTAAACATCTTATAATTTATTACATTATCTATTATATTTATAATTTACAAATGATATTTAATATGCTATCTTTAATATTTAATATATATATATATATATATATATATATATATATATATATATATATATATATATATATATATAATTAAATATTGCTAATATTAAGTGTCATATTCTATATGGAATTTTAATAAAAAATTTAGTGTGAAATATTCTATATGTAATTTAGAATGCTTTTGAAAATGATATCAATATGAAAAATATTTTTTTAGATATTAGATAATCTTAATTTATAATTAACTTGGGTGTACTTTGATTAGTTGTGTTAAATTGTAGAGCACAATTATAAAATGGTAAATCAATTAGCTTCCTTTCTAAATAGGTGAATGTAAATATTAGAGTGATATAAAAATGGCGGGCAATCTTTTTACTTATTATTTATTAAAATTAAAAAATTAAAAAAAATATATATATTATTTTGTAAAATTTAATTAAAAAAACACAATAAAATATTTATTTTATTTATTTAATATTTATTAAAATATTAAAATTAAAAAATCTTTTTACTTATTATTTCTTAAGATTATAAAATTAAAAAATAAATTTATTTTATTATTTTGTAAAATTTATTTTGAAAGAAAAAATACAATAAAATATTTATTTAAATCTTAAAATGAAAAATCCACTTTAAAAATGAATTGGAAATTAAAAAAAAAACTTCAAATTTGTATTCCCATTTACTTATATTTTTATTGAGTATTTTAATCTAAAAATCCATTTAAATTGTGCTTGTGTTTTTTCTTTTTATCATAAGAAAAATATAATCAGTGTAGAATTACTTTTCTTTATTTACCAATTTCAAAAATATATTAATAATATTTTTGTTTAAAATTTTTATAGAAGCTAAATCCTGATAACCCTAAATAATATACTTTTCTCTGTTTTAAAAACAAATACAAAATAACCCAACAAATTATGATTCATCTTTGCATTTCTCTAAACTTTTTCTAAAGAGAAGTTTTATACAATTTATTGCACTCCATTTTGTTTAGGGTTTATGGCCATACATCATAACCCATTGATTTCTCAGCGGCAAAAATATTTCAAGATGAAAAGGAAAACAGATAATACTGCAAGTTCTGGCTACTATTTTACCTCATATGTCCACTCTATAAAATGACCATTCTTTTTACTCCATCAAAATCTCCATAAAGCAGCAATGTACAAATGAAGGGAGTACTCCAGATAAAGCCCATGCTCGGCCATACTGCAATTCTCTAGCTAATAAATTTCTGGGTATTTTTTGGGATTTCCTTTCCCATGTTTGGATTAATAAAGGGGATCTTCACAAATAACTGAGATTTCTCAGCCTCCAAATCCGTAGAGAGTTTAGCCCTGCCTCTTTAAGGAGTAGATGATGTCCATAGTGGTCATAGTCTTTCACCATAGTGGTCACAGTATTTCTCCTAATGTGCTTTGTCTATGTCACCGCATCTTCGATGACATTCTCCACGAAAATCTTCATAAAGCTTCTGGTCTGAGGCCACTGATACGATTGGCGCCTCCACTGCCTCCTCTTGTGGTGAGACCCCTGATGGCAGGCTTGGTGATGCCTAAATGATATCTCTTAGAACTTTCCTATGCCTAAACTTATTCAATTATGGTGTATTCACGGAAAATGAAAATGAAATTGGCGAAATGAAACTCACGGTAAACCAATTCAAATTCAAATCGGTGAATGAAGCAGTTTTAGAATTTGTGTTGGGAATAGCGAAAAAAGGTACATAATTAATTCCCCAGGTTGGCGGTCATCCACAGGCTGCCTGAAACACATTATCTAACTAACTAGGGCCTTGTCATTCATCGGAAACGTATTTTTTCCTGGCCCACCATTATTTCCGGGTGAATTAGTCAGATGGGTAGACTATTCCATCAATTCCACTGCTGCGCATATCATTTACTGTTGCGTACTTGTTTCAAGGTCTGCATGGTTATGGCTTGCATGACCATGGCATGGCCATTGGCAATTTTGGAATATTAATGGGGCTATAGACTTGAAAATAAGGCTTTCCTTTTCTACCGAGGTCAGAAATTTTCCTGAGGGTAAAATTATCAGAATTTGGTGTGAAAATTTTTAAGAAATCTAATCTTAGTGTTCGACTATGGTGTAAATGGATTCACATGATAAAAAAAATTTGGGCACCCAAAATTGTGTCAAATTGCCAGTGTTTTCCAGAAAAAATTGTGGCCTCTTTACTACGACTTCTGTATTGATTCCTTTGGTTAGTGTCAACAAATTTACCATGAATCCCATTCATTTGTAAAACAACTGACATTGATGATAACTTCAGGTTCTAGGATGCCATAATTGTCTGAGTGGTTAGAAAAATGGTTTCATTTTTTTTTTTTAATAAAGATGATAGTCACACTCAATTATCAAATTTGAAGGATTGGTATTAATTTCATTTGGAAGGGTATATATTCATCTAACCCTTCAAGGATGAAAGGTTAAAAACAAATTGTACATCAATTAATAAGTGTAAAGTAAATAAACCCTTCATTAAAAAAAAACATAAATAAAGTAGTGTCCTTTTAAACCTCTACATCTTGAAAAAATTAGATCGTGGTTACATCAAAATACTCTAAAATTTCAATAAAAGTAGTAAATAAGGAAAAAAAATTCTCAAAAACAACTAAGAAAATGTTTCTTTCATTCATTAGATGATCTTCAAAAATATATGGACTTACATCATTGAAAATTTCAATCTATTTGCCCAATAATAGAGGATTTCTACTTTTCATTTGTTTCCATACATCATAAATAAAACTCCAATCTACCTCATTTAGAGCATGAGTTGCATTAAGAGAGAGGAACATTAACATATCTAGCATCTCCAATGAAAGTCTTGGTTTATCATTGCTTTTAATCCTGTTTAATTTTGAGAGGCCTCTTTCACACATTGTTGTACTTGTTGGAATAACAAGAATTGTTTGCTATAATTACATCAAAGATTTCATACCATTCAGGTTCATCTCCACATAGATCCCATGCTCTAAACATATGTTTTTTAGGGTATGATTTAGAAATAGTGCAAATAAATTCATCCATTTCACCCAAAAATCTAGCAGTATCCACAATAGGTGATTCTCCAACACAAATTTTTTCAGGTAAACATTTCAACCATCTTTTATTTTGAGAGTCTTTATCATTCAACTCTTCATAATAATGTCGAGAACTGAAAAAATTAGCAACATTAAATATAGGTAAATCTATGAAGCTCCTATATGGAGATTCAATCATCTTCATAACAAAACATTTTCCCAAAAGAATACAATCATTTATTGTCCCTGATGTTTTCATCTTTGGAAAAATTTCAAACCTCAATGGATGTAAATGCACCATACATGTGTTATCCACAAATTCAAGGGTCCCCCCTTGTGCTTTAATTAGAAAAGAGGATACGTAGATTGCACCTGCCCCAAAACTCTTCCTAAAAATTGTTTATGAAGCATGTTGATAGAAACATCTAGTGTCAATAGATGTAATATCAACATGGTCCTCTTGAAAATTATGATTCAAATTATTTAATTCAATCAACACATTTGCAAGTAGATGGATGAGAAATTTCATTTGAAATATTTTTTCCAACTCATACAATTTTTTCTCCCTGTTGTACCTGTTTCTCGTAGGTAGTTCGTGGCTGAAAAAACTACAACGAGAAACCAACTCAACTAGTCTTTAGGTTCAAGTTGACCCTTGAACTAGAGGGGGCTCCCTCAATAATTACGAGGCTTTGTTTAACACTGTTCACTGTCACTGGACAACAAGCTATGAAGCATAATGGTTAGATTCATGATTTGATTTGGATAGTTGTTGATGATTACACAATTCCTATTCATGAATAAATCCCTCCCTTGTAGAGACCTTTCTCAAAGTGTCAGCTTCCAGCTCGACAGAAGAACTTAGATTTTAAAAGAATTTGAAAGAAGAATGTAAGGGGGTTCCTGATAATAAAGGAGTCAAACAAAATACTTAATAAATCATGAAAAGTTGGATTCGTGTAGAAAGCTTGTACAACCAAACAAAACACATTCAGGAGAAGATAGAAGTGGCGAACAATAACTAGTTCAAAGAGGGGCTAACTCAGACAAATAGTCTGATATACTAATCTCTTTAAACAATTATAAATTTGGAGGGGATTTCAGAGATATTGAAACTCAATCTATTCTTACCCAAGTCTTCTATGCAAATCTGAACATGTGCAAAAATAGAATATGAAAATACTAGAAAAACATACAAGAAACACAAATTCTGTCAAAGCTATAGCTTCAAATACTTCAATTAGGATTTCTAGAGAA
Organism: Pinus albicaulis; assembly: GCA_034641835.2. NCBI lineage: Eukaryota > Viridiplantae > Streptophyta > Pinopsida > Pinales > Pinaceae > Pinus > Pinus albicaulis. The sequence goes on along the minus strand of CM076578.1, from coordinate 1,633,409,938 downwards.
AATTTTTACAAAGATGAAATGTCTTGGCATCAAAAGCCAACCCTTGTTTATTACAAATGAAATAATATATAGACAAAATATCTCTTAGCTGTTACAACAATATGGAATAAAATCTTGAACAATATACTAAAAATAGAACAATATCCTAATAGTTTGTAGGAAATATGGAACTATTGCAAGTCTTATACCTAGAATCAGGAATATCCATTGATTTTGTGTCATAGAATATGGGAATTGTAAAACTGTTCCCGAAGATCTGTGCTAAAAATCTGAATTTGCTGAAACTATTCCGTGAAGATTGCTAACTCCACTTTGACTATCCCTGCTGATATTTTGTTTGTCAATTCTCTTGATGGGAAATCTAAAAGTAATTTTCAACTTGCTGAGTGAAAGAACCCTTTATGAAGTCAAGTCACTAGTAAAATCTTCATGCAGAGAATTTTTATCTTTTTAGTGCACCTGGAAACATAAATTTTGGGTTCCAAACATGATGTATCTGACAATAGGCTTGAATATGTGGCATGGGAAGAAATCTCATATAAAATATATATAAACCAATTGAATGCTTTCAGACAAGATTAAACCGATTTATATCCTCTTACTTTGATGCTTGTCATGAGAACAAGCACAAAGCATTCAAGCATTGCTATATACAAGCTATTGCATCCTTGAAACATGATTGTGATTTTGCAATATACTTCCTTCCTCCATTCTCAAAACACCAGACTTCAAGATTTAAGCATGTTTTGGTGTTATCCAAGCCTCCCAAATCCCAAATGAGGTTGCAACAGGATTACTATAGTCCATAAATTCCTCAAGAGAATGCACAACAATTTTTACTAAGTGTATGTGTTGTGGATCCAAATCTTCTAAGATGCCACGATGTCCTCCTGATGTAATGGATTTTAATTCTATTGACTAGCGAGATATATCTTGATTCCTTTCAGAGATCTGATAAAATCTCCCAAACCACTCAAAAATTGGCAAAATTTTTTTGCGTGGAACCTAACTAACGCCATTCTGCACAAAACCCATGTTCTAGATTTTTTAAATGCACCATCTTTTGTTCAGAATATGCAGTCGGATTTCACTGTATGGAAAACCCTATGAAAATTTTAAATGAGATGCACTTTTCTTTTGCCCAGGTAAATAGAACCTGTTGAAGCAACTTTTCTTTTGGCACTATTTCATGCATACACTTTATCAAATATTTTTCCTCTTCCTTCGATACATGTTGACGAAAAGATGCATTAGGGGAAATTTGAGGTCTAAAATGGGCCTCCTAAGGAAATTGTAAAATAATAGTGGAAATAATAAAATAAGATTTGATTACATCAACAAATTTTAGAGAGAAAAAAGAAACAACTACTTTTAATCATGTTTTTCATGTATTTCTCATTTTTTATGTAGTAGGACCCATCGAAAGTATGCAACATGGGTACTTCTTGGATAGGGAATTAAATTTTGCATCCAACGAGTACTCCTACTCGAAATTTGAGTAAAAAATTTGGGAGATAAGTTGAAAATACGAGTAAAAAGTTGGGAGATAAGTTGAAAATACCTGATCCAAGATGTCACTTTCCCATTTATGCTCTATAATATATGTGTGAGCCACATTATTTACACATATCAAGAGCTAGAAAGATGACCTCGTCCTCGATATTGATGTGGTGCTTGTAAATGACCCGCAGGAATTGGTATTGATTGAGCAAGGTTCGAATCTCACCATCAGTTTTCTTCTCAATGGGCAGTGCATCCCTGTGAAGCATGACGAGCTTGCATCTAATAGCCTTGTAAAAATATAGGTGAATCAATATAAAAATAGGTAGAATTAAGAATTTCTATCAAGATATATGATTTTGCACCAGTATTTTGGTTAACGATCCCCCATTCCTGTCCACACGATAAGATAATGTTTGCTTCCGAGGCACTGCATCAATGTATACTATACTGTTCTCATCAATCTCCCCACTGATGAGCCTCTGAGATAGCTGAGTGTCAAATTTTCTTTCCAACCATTGCTGCAAGGGACAAGCATCACAAACAGGATCATAGGCTTTCTGTGTTGAGATTCAACAAGAATATCCTAGTGAAAATTAAGCACCTACACTAGGATGAAGCCTTAGGATATTTTTAGGTGTATGTCTATTTATAGATGTATGTGCATAATCTGTTTATATAATGCATGTCTATTTATATATGCATGTCTAATATTATTATCCCTTAATATTAGTTGGACAATAAACTATAATCTATTCTCAATGAGCACTTGGAAATAGTTAATTGAAGTGGAAAATAAGTTAGCGAAAGGAATTTTGAGTGTGGTTGGTTGGTGGGACATGTAGGTTGACTTAGTTGTAATTGAGTGATTAGAAGTTGTAACAGAGTTGGAAGTGCAATTGTGCAAGTTGTAAAGTAGTTTAACCCAGTTAAGTGAGTTAAACCCAGTTGTGCTAGTTGTAACTCAAGATACACTAGTGGGAGATCAAGTGAAATAATTATTAATTAATTCACAATTAGTGGTCTCACATGCAACTGAAGATTTATTATTATTAAGTGCATGCATGTCAGATCCAGTGGAGACCCAGTTGAGTTCTAGGTGAAAGGGAGGTAAACTATCAGTTGCGACATTATCCAGTTGTACACATGCAACCACATGGATGTTCCCATGAGGATTGCGTAGTCAAGGCAGGAAAGATTGCATTCATTCAGGGATTGCTATCAATAGGGATTGCATAGTGGAGGCAGGTTGTCTGGAGATAGTAAATTGGCTAAGGAACTTGCCAATTTTTGTATGACAGTGTGAGACAATTAACTCATGTACTGGGGGTTCTTGGATTGGAGCTTTGTATGTAACTGTTTCAAGATCCATGATATAATATACAATAGAGGATAGTGGGGTTTTTAGCTATAATATTTCCCCGGTAAATCATATGTGTTGTGTGTGATTGATCTTTCTTCGTGTTATTGTAATTGGCGATTGTGTTTTAAATTCCGCAAATATTTGTAGAAGCGATTCGGTATTGAACAGTAGCACATTATTAGATCAGGAGAATCCAGGACATACATGTATTTTGTATAATTTATACATGGTATCAGAGCACAGGAAATTGCAGAAGTGAAGCAGGATCTGAGTTTGTTGGTGGAAAGAATTTGAATTTGCTGAAACACTTTCTTAGTGCTACAGCTGATTCAAGATCTAAATGGCTTTTAATGGCTTGAGGTTAGAGTATGCACTCGATGGCAGCTCGAACTACATTTCTTGGAAGGACAGGATGGAAGCAGTAGTCAAAGACAATGGCTTGAAGGAATTCATTGACAATGATGTTCCTAAGCCTACTTCGCCAGATGCTGCCAATCTTGATGCATGGCAAAAGAAAGTGGTAAAGGCAAGGAGGATCCTGTTGGAGGGAGTAAAAGACCACATTGTCTCAAGCTTACATGGGAAAGCCATGCCATATGCTATGTGGAATGCTTTGACGGATCTATTCCAAAGCAACAACGACCATAGGAAATTGGCGCTCAAAGATAAACTCAGAAAGATCAAGATGGAAAAGGGCGACACCATTCCCAATTATCTCACAAATTTTGTCCAATGTCGGGATGAACTGGGAAGTGTAGAAATAACTGTTTTTGATGATGATTTGGTGAGCTTGTCTCTCTGGGGACTTCCTAAGAGTTGGCACAACTATGAAGGCTCTGTCAACGGACGAGAAAAATTGCCTGATTAGGAATGACTATGGTTGGATCTGGTGCAGGAGGAGTTCAAGCGGAACACCAGAGATGGCTCTTCATCAAAGCATGATGATGAAGAGGATTGTTCTTTGGCTGCCAAGGTGAAGAAGGGGAAGGGGAAGAAATTCCTTTCTAAATCCGAGTCTAAAGGCAAGAAGATGGATATGTCCAAGGTGAAGTGTTTTCACTGTCATGAACATGGGCATATTGCTACTAACTGTCCACAAAAGAAGAAGAACAAGAAGGTTGCTGGAGCTGCAGCTGGTGAGGTCCTTGCCTCGTAATTTGTGCTTGAATTATCCTTGATTGCATGCATGGTGTCAAGTGCATTGGGATCGGTGTGGTATTTGGATAGTGGCACTTCCTTTCACATGACGGGAAATAAGGAACTTTTAGTGGCTTGGAGGAGAAAGATCTCCAGATGCATATAGATATGGGTGACGACGGATGGTACATTGCTACCGGGATTGGTACCATTAAATTTCAAAGGGATCTAGGTAAACCATTTCAATCAAAATATGTTATTCATGTTCTAGGTCTGAAGAAAAATTTGGTCTCAGTCACAATGTTGGAGGACAAAAGCTATGACATTATTTTTAGTGATGGAAAAGATTTCCTACTACATAAAACAATGGGTCAAGCCAAGAGGATAGGGAATCGAGTTAAGAATCTCTACAAGCTGGAGGTAGATGGCTGCACTACCATGATGGGCAAGGCAGAAAAAGTGGTGAGCCGAGATGAGGGAGAATTATGGCACAGACGATTGGGCCATCTTTATCATGGAGCCTTGAAAGTCATGCAGAAAATATCTACTGGACTTCCAATGGGAACACTTGCTCAGTTAGATCAGTGGAAGGGTTGCACCATGGGGAAGTATGTAAAGTTCACCTTTCATGAGAAGGAGAACCGTGCTTCGGGGATCCTTAAGAGAGTTAACACAGAAGTGTGTGGATCATTCTCGGTTGCTTCAACAACAAAACTTAAGTACTATGTAATATTTATTAATGAATTTTCTTGTAAATGCTATATCTTCTTCATGCAGAAGAAAGAGCAAACAATCTCTAAGTTCTGTGAGTTTAAGGCATTGGTGGAGAAAGAGTCGGGAAAGAAAGTGAAGGCTCTTAGGAGCGATAATGGCAGAGAATACATCTCTAACGAATTCAAGAAATTCTGCAACAAAGAAGGAATTTGAAGAGAACTCATAGCACCTCATAACCCATAGCAAAATGGGGTCGTGGAGAGGAAGAACAGAATGATCATGGGTGCAACACGAGCGATGTTGCATGATCAGGGCCTACCAATGCAATTGTGGGAGGAAGCATGCAACACTGCATTTTATGTGCAAAACTGTTATCCTCATAGAGTACTTGGCATGAGTACACCTGAAGAAGCTTTCACTATTAAGAAACTGGATGTTTCACACTTTAAGATTTTTGGATCATCTATTTATGTGCTTGTGACCAAGGACGCCAGGAAGAAGCTGGAGCTGACTACTGAAGTTGGGATTTTTGTGGGGTACACAAAAACACGCCATAATTATCGTGTGTATTTTCCAAACAACAGAATGACTATTGTGCAATGGGATATAAAATTTGATGAGGGGAAAGCCATGCGGTTGTCGCTTGAGAGGGAGCTGGACTTGCATGCGGAGGAGGAACTACTGGTTCCCAATGATGAGTCTCAATATGTGGATTAGCCACATGAGGAGGTTCATGGAGTGGAGGAGTCCACTCACATAGAGCCATCCATTAGAAATGGCAGAAGGAGTACCACGGAAGCTGATAAGCGGAGACTTGATTCTGCATAGAATGTAGGAGCCCCTACTTCACAACGCAGACAAAGATAGTCTCTTAACCGATTTACTGGATACATGGCTCTCATGAAAAAATGTATTGTGACTGAACCATTTTCCCTTCAGGAAGCAGTGCAGGAGCCCACATGGGTAGATGCAATGGTGGAGGATTATGATTCCATTGTCAAAAAAAGTGCTTGGGAAATTGTTCCAAGGCCGGTTAATAAATCAGTGGTAGGTTCGAGATGGATCTACAAGGTAAACTAAGATGTTGATGGGAGTTTTGAGAAATACAAGGTTAGATTTGTGGCTCGGGGCTTGTCATAGATCGAGGGGATAGATTATGAAGAGACCTTTGCACATGTCGCAAGGTATTATTCTATAAGGACCATCCTTGCTCTCTCAGCACAGATGGGCTAGCACATTCATCAAATGGATGTGAAAACCGTGTTTCTCAATGGGATCATTGAGGAAGAGGTGTACATAGAGCAGCCTGAAGGTTTCGAGATCTTCAACAATGAGCCACATGTGTGCCGACTTAAAAGAGCGTTGTATGGGCTGAAGCAAGCACCCCGTGCTTGTTACACTCGGATAGATAACTATTTCCCCAAACTGGGCTTCACCAAAAGTGAAGCAGATGGAAACCTATACCAAATTGTGGTGGAGGGTAAGCTTTTAATCATTGTTCTTTATGTTGATAATTTAATATTTACTGGTGATGAGCAGCTAAGACACTCATGCAAGGAGGATCTTGCAAGGGAGTTCGAAATGAAGGATATGAGCCTCCTTCATTATTTCCTTGGTTTGGAAATATGGCAGCGAGATGGTGAAATTTTTGTGTCTCAAGGAAAATATGCAAGGGAGATATTGGGTAAGTTTCACATGGAGGGCTGCAAACCCATGGCTACTCCTCTTCTAGGAAACTAGAGGAAAGAGGATGCTACTTCTGGAGAGGTAGTGGATGCTATTGTCTATTGACAATTAGTGGGTTCGCTAATGTATCTAGTGAACATGAGACCAGACATTTAATATGCGGTTAACCAGCTGAGTCAAGCTATGGTTAATCATACCAAGCTTTTTTAGAAGGTGGGTAAGTATGTCCTGAGATACCTGAGGAACACATTAGAGTATGGTTTATGGTACAGACAAATGGATGAAGTGAAGTTGCATGGCTTCACAGATGCAGATTGGGTGGGCAGTTCATCGGATAGAAAGAGCACATCAGGGGGGATCTTTAGTATCGGGTCTACAACTATTTCTTGGTATAGCAAGAACCAGAGATCTGTGGTACTTAGTTCAGCGGAAGCGGAATACATGGCAGCGAGTCAAGCTTCATGTGAGGCTATCTATATGAGAAAGATCTTGGTTGGTTTGTTTGGTTCTCATATGGATCCGACAGTGATTCATTGTGATAATCAGAGTTGCATTAAACTCTCTATTAATACTATGTTTCATGATAGATCTAAGCATATAGATATCCGGTACCATCATCTCAGAGATTGTGTGCAGAGGAGAATCATGTTGCTTCAGTACATTCCCATGGAAGATTAGGATGCAGATATTCTGACGAAGGCACTCACCAGGAACAAATTCGAATACCATAGAGACAAGATCGGGGTGAAGGATAATCCCTTTCTTGTTGAGAAGGAGTGTTGAGATTCAACAAGAAGATCCTAGTGAAAAGTAAGCACCTATACTAGGATGGAGCCTCAGGCTATTTTTAGGTGTATGTCTATTTTATAGATGTATGTGCATAATATATTTATAGAATGCGTGTCTATTTATAGATGCATGTCTACTATTATTATCCCTTAATATTAGTTGGACAATAAACTATAATTTATTCTCAATGAGCACTTGGAAATAGTTAACTGAAGTGGAAAATCAATTAGCTAAAGGAATTTTTGAGTTAAGTGGTTGGTTGGTGGAACATGCAGGTTGACTTAGTTGTAACTGAGTGATTCAAGTTGTAACAAAGTTGGAAGTGCAGTTGTGCAAATTGTAAAGTAGTTTAAATCAGTTAAGTGAGTTAAACTCAATTGTGCTAGTTGTAACTCAAGATACACTAGTGAGAGATCAAGTGAATTAATTATTAATTAATTCACAATCAGTGGTTTCACGTGCAACTGAAGATTTACTATTATTAACTGCATGCATGTCAGATCCAGTGGAGACCCAGTTGAGTTCTAGGTGAAAGTGAAGTAAACTATCAATTGTGACATTATCATGTTGCACACATGCAACCACACACACATTGGATGTGCCCATGAGGATTGCGCAGTCAAGGCAAGCAAGATTGCATTCATTCAAGGATTTCACAGTAGAGGTAGGTTGTCTGGAGACAGTAGATTGGCTAAGGAACTTGCCAATTTTTGTATGACAGTGTGAGATAATTAACTCATGTACTGGGGGCTCTTGGATTGGAGCTTTGTATGTAGTTGTTTCATGATCCATGATATAATATACAATAGAAGATAGTGGGGTTTTTATCTATAAGATTTCCCCGGTAAATTATCTGTGTTGTGTGTGATTGATCTTTCTTCATGATATTGTAATTGGCGATTGTGTTTTAAATTACACAAAGATTTGTAGAAGCGATTATGTATTTAACAGTAGCACATTGTTCGATCAGGAGAATCCAGGACATACATGTATTTTGTATAATTTTTACATTCTGAAGAACAAGATCCAGAGTGGTATCAAGAACCCCTAAAGCAACACCTCTCTCTACAAGATGAATTGCTACATCTTTCATTTGTAGTCTAAACCAAAATTGGGAATTTGAAAAATGAATGGCACACATAAACCTTCGAGGGATCCACCAACCCTATTGAGCTTTCAATGGGAGACAAGAGTCCCTGTGCATGCTAAAGACCTGTAAAATGGGTAACAATACCACCTCAAACACCTTAGAAACCAGGGTTTTTTAACAAAACAAAAAAAATATGCCAAATACCATTCCCAATGGTTAGTTTCACGAAATTTCATAAACCAGCAAAGTTGAACAATGGTTATCCAACCATCTCAACCGACCTTTCCTTTCTTCCTTCATGAGAAGATAATTTTTAATTCTTTCAAGATTTTAAGAGTCGAAGCTTGCATTTGGTTAGGGCATTAAATATGTCAAAAGCAGAAGAAAATGACACGCCTGGAAGAGAGGAAAATAAAGAACCTATTTCAAATTCAAACCCCAATTCGCATATCGTTTCACGTTGTCAAACATTTTATTGTGGTGAAACCATAAGTTGATTTCGAAGGGGTTCCCTGCTGGTAAATGGTTTTGTAGCTAGGGGGTGTGAATTGCTCAATATGATGCCACGTAAGGTCACAAGTGGTTTGATCAAAACAAGATTTCGGACCCCCTCCCAATGTTAAAGCTCGGATGACCTTGGGGGGTCCGAAATGGAATATGAACCGTTGATTTTGAAAGCACTAATATAAGCCGTTGAAAAGTGCTCGGTATTATCCTATGCGCTAACCTTTGATATGTTCCTTGTGGGGTCTTGTTTTGACTTGTTATGCTACTCTGACTTTGAAATTTAGCTTGCATGATTAATTGATGCACATTGCCTTTGTGATTAGGCTTAACCCAAAATTTTAAATAACATAACTTTAATTTTAAATAAATATTTCCATAAAAATATACAATTGTGTTTTTATAAAAATATAATTTTTTAAAAATTGAAATTATATTATAAAAATAAATTAATAAAAAATATATGTTTGAGAATTTAGCCAAAAGTAAATTGGAAATTTCTCACTGAAAATTCGTAATTTTCTATTTACTAAAATATGTTACAACATCGGCTTCAACTGGGGATTGCTTCCCCTTGTGGGATGCAGAGAACTAGTAGGCCAGCTGCCTTAAGTGTTGGGCATGGAGTCATACCATAAATATGATCATCAACCATTCACTCGTCATCATATAGATATATAACCAATCCTTATGGATTAATCCTATCATTTGAATACCTTGATACTACACACTAAAACCTGCAACTATGTAATTCAACCATATGCCTGCACTAATTCAGATATTATTTCACACTGAAATATGAAGATGAACATTTCTAAATATTGAAATTATAAATTGATTTATCATAAACTGCTTAAATCACACCACTCAACCCCACACACCTCTATCTAACTTAAATTAAAATATTTACACTGTCAGGTGTAATCTACTTTCCAATGTAACAAAGTGAGGAGTGGATTTATTGACAAACCATGTTGTCAGTATCTGAAAGTCTTAAATATATGTAAAATACAAACATAAAATCCCATAGGAAACTTATAATCACAGGTGAAATTTAACAATTGCATCCTCGATGTTCATCTTAATTTTCTGATCATGGCTGTGAGGAAAAGACATATACCGCTGACTGCAAGTATCAATAAACCTTGCATAGCAGTAAAAGCAGCTGAAATATTGAAACAATGGATCGATGATCTAGTGGAATCACCATATGACAAAGTAGAGCCACCAGGTGAAAATAATGCAAATAATACAAATGCCTACTCCTTGTTCACCAACAAGGAATAGATCTATTCATTATTGTGATCCGAGAAAAAATTTCTTCGTCAATTCACTCCCCGACGACGACGCCAAATGTTGTACCTGTTTCTTGTAGGAAGTTCTTGGTTGCAGAAACTATGTCAAGAAACCAACTCAACCAGTCAGTCTTTAGGTTCAAGCCGACCCTTGAACCAGAGGAGGCTCCCTCAATAATTACGAGGCCTTGTTTAACGATGTTCACTGTCACTGGACAACAGGCTATGAAGCATAATGGTGAGATTCATGATTTGATTTGGGTGGTTGCTGACGATTGCACAATTCTTGTTCATGAACAAATCCCTCCCTTGCAGAGTCCTTTCTCAAAGTGTCAACTTCCAGCCTCACAGAAGAACTTAACTTTTTAAAGAATTTGAAAGAAGAATGTAAGGGGATTCTTGATAATTTAGGAGTCAAACATAATACTTAATAAATCAGGCAGAATTGTATGCATGTAGAAAGCTTCTACAACCAAACAAAACACATTCAGGAGAAGATAGAAGTGGCGAACAATAACCAGTTCAAATAGGAGTTAACTCAAAGAAACATTTTGATATACTAATCTCTTTAAACAATTATAAATTTGCGGGGGATTTCAGAGAGATTGAAACTCAATCTATTCTTCCCTAGCTCTTCTATGCAACTATGAACATGTGCAAAAATAAAATATGAAAATACTGGAAAAACATACAAGAAACACAAATTCTGTCAAAGCCAGAGCTTGAAATACTTCAATTAGGATTTATGGAGAAACATTTTACAAAACTGAAAGGTATTGGCATCAAAAGCCCACACCTTTTCTTATTAAAATTCTTAAATATATAGAAATACAAACTGCTAAACTGTTACAAACTTTCATAAATAAAATCTTGAACAATATACTAAAAATAAATAATCTTCGGATATCCTACCATAAATTTGGAACTGTTTGCAAATTCTCTGCCTTAGAATTTGGAAATTGTTGCATGATTGCTGAAAATATGCAGAATGATCATCAATCTGCTGATCTTTTGCTGTTTTGAATGCTGATATCTCCATGCCTATAAAATCTAGAGCTGTTGTTGAAGATCTGTTTGGAATGCTTTTATTCACTCTTTGACAATGATTCACTAATTTCATAAAAATAAATTTTGTATTTTCATGAATTTATTAAATAAATTCAGAAAATGTCTCCTCAAATAATATATTTATGGATAAATTCATCCACTTATTTGAATTTATGTCATGTTTTTCTTTTCTCGTGTATTTCCAAAACCATTGATTGTTTTCAATTCTCATAGATTTACAAAACTATGTGTAGTTTTGTAAATGCATGTCCTGTAAAAATTCATTTTTACTTTATTTATTTTCACACTATAAATTTCCTTTCTGTGAAATTCATTTAAGGATTTAAAAAACTATGTCTGGTTTTTTAAATCCATATATTCCATAATATAGTGGTAAATGGTTTAGGAAGGGGGTGCGAAGTCAGGAGGAAGTGACAGCTGGTAAAAAGTGGTAAAAGTTAAAACCATTTTCGGACCCCCTTGGTTAAATTTTAGAAGAGCTAGGGGTCCGAAATATGTTGATAATTGTAAATTTTTTTACTCACAAATCCCGAGGAGATTATATTTCAGGAATTTAACATTTACATGCAGGGTGGGCCCTAGGCTTTGACTTTGGATTTGGTTTTTACGATTAGACTTAACCTTAATAATTTTATATAACATAAATTTTTACTTTAAATAAATATTTTCATAAAAATATGCCATCATATTTTTATAAAAATACAATTATTTTAAAATTAAAATTATTATTATAAAAAAAGAATTAATAAGTCATTTGAAAGCATGGATAAACATATGTTTGAGAATTTATCCAAGGAGGAATTAACAAGAATATGTTACAACACTCCCCTGACCCCAATCTTTTAAGAAAGATTACATGAGTTTAACAAGTCCTTCCATGACTTTTCCTTTAGAAAGCCATCTGATTTGGTGAATTTGTAAGACCGATTCTAGCTTAGTGATTTGAAATGATTCCATTAACTCTTTCAATTCTCCATGTCTTTTTGTCGATTTCCTAAGCCATGAATACAATTTGTTTGCAAATTTGACAATAAATGATTCCATTTGCAGCTAATGTTTCTTTATGAGATATGCAATGGATATCTAATAAATGAGGAGCATATCGATGAAGCTTAGAATATAAACCTTCATGAATACCCCTCATGGAAGATGCACTATCTGAGCCAAAACCAACTAACTTCTTCAAATATAGATCCATCTCTGTTAAAAGAGCTTTCGTAGCATCATATATGCATTGAGCTATTCCATCATTTATATGAAGCAAACATATAAACTTTGTTACACATCGACCTCTTCTTCCGTTTATCAAATATGTAATATAAACAATAAAATGGTGTTCCATAGTTCGATCAATGCTTTCATCAACTAGAATTGAGTAAAATGACTTATGTAATATCTCATATTTTATTTTTTTCCAATACACCTGTTTAGCAGTTTGAAGAAATTATTTTCCTGATGTCGCGTTTGTGTAAGAAGAATATTCATTTGATAAAAGCATGTTTAGAGTGCATTTATGTCTGTTCAAGTCACATATTTATTGATACATTTCTAAAGATAAATCATGTATAACAACAAAGTACATGTTTTCAATCACTAATATAATTCTCTCCTTCTCAACATCTAACATTAGTTCTATGTGTTTAGTGATTGGAATATTACTCTGTTTGCTTTCTCCTTCCAAAAGTTGTAAAGAAAATTTATGAGCTTTTGATTCTGCATGGAAAACCATCCCACTAACTTGAAGAGTGGTACTTCCCTCTTTAGCAAATGGAGTGTCTCTCTTAATTTTAAGACACCAAGAACATATTATCTTTTCATTGTCATTACAATCTTTTACAACATAAGCCCATGGAATGTAAGATCCCAAACTTAAAAAAATTTAATAGATCTTGAACATTTTAGTGTTCTAATTAAAATGCTTGTAATAAAAAAAAGCGAACACAAATAGATCTAAAAATGCAACCTCTTATTTATATTAATAACTGAAAACAAAGATACATGCCCATACAAATCATACTAAAGCCCTTGCTAATGGAATGTAAAATTTCTCATCAAATGAATCGACCAAATAAAACACACTTATGGACCCTGGATGGATCCACTAGACAAATTACACCGCAGGGTTTTCGTCCTGGGGATAAAACAGAACTAGCCACACCAAGTTCTCAAAAAAAACTCAATAGGATAGACAAACTCAAGATGATCCAAATTCTTAGATCTTCTCCCTTTTTATAGGCTCAATGGAGTCTCTAGATGCCTTTCTTGTATTATTCTTCTAAAAAACAAAGGCAAATACCATGGGTAAATACCACGACAAATACCATGGGAATATACCTTCGTCAAATGCCATCCATTTTGACCATATCAAGAAAAAATAATATTACAAATCCTCCCGCCTTGAGATTGCTTGCCCTCAAGCAATTCACAACTATATATCAGTATGGTTGTTCAAAGCAGATGCGTACCAATACCGAGGTCCCATATGAACCACTGAATCATCACAATATATCGTTGTATCATCTAATCAAGGATAATCTTCTGATGCTAGGATCCCATATCAACCTTTGGGTCCACCACCCATCAATAGACCCACTGGTGTGTGAACTAACACCTAGATCCCAATACAATTGATGAATCAACTTTCTATCAACAGATCCTCCTAGCTCTCAATGCACCACAACCCAACTTCATGGCCCATTCTCCATGGATCTAATTATATCACTTCCCCAACTAAGAATGGCCTCCTAGGAATCATATTATCAACTAGGTACCAACTCATAATCTCTTTCCTGTACATATGAGAAACAACCTCATAATGATGTTTATGTGCTACTCTGATTCTAATTGGAATGCTCATAAGTTGTCATATTGTTGCTCGGTCTTGGTCAACTTGTAAAACCCATCTAGAGGGTTCCCATAAGATCCATTTGGAGAAATTTTCCCTTTTTTCTCCAATGGATAAATGTACATTGATAGAGATGCAAGCCCTGTCAATATATCCCTGAAGAGGGTTTCTTTGCAACTCCTAGGTATATTCTTCTGGTTGCCTTATGAGGGACTTGAGTTGTTCCTCAACACTAGACAACATGGCCATTGATTTGGTACATACTCCTATGATCTCCTCAATTTTCATGTTCTCCTATAAGACAATGCATCGATCTATCTGGATTCTTCGCTTCAACATCATAAAATTTGTGTTAAAATGCTTAATATTTCCTTGGAAGTCCTCTCTTGGAAATTTTGGTGTCTTATTGAATTCTTCTGTATCTGTTTGCACAGGATGACTAAATATCATGGATCCAACTTGAGTCTTTGACATGTCCTCTAGGAATGGATCTTCTTGCAAATTGTGATCACTTTACTGATTCACTACTATCAACTCCTCACTAAAGTCCCCCTGAATGTATTCTCCACCTTTGGAGACAATCTGTTGTTCATCCTTTCTGACTGTCGAACATGGATGCACTGGTGGACTGCTACTTCATATTCTTCATCTCCTGGAGATCTATGGTCCTAAATGTACATGATTCTAAATATCCATGCAATTTTATATGCTTGTCATGTTGGCTGATTATTATTGGTTTATCCTACAAACCTCCCTAAATAACATCACACTGCTACTCACCACCTATACTTGATTGTTTGGATTCTTCACGGGTGCTCTCCTAAAAATAAATGGACCCAAATATAAAATAATCCCCATGATCTGAAGGAATCTCCTCATGTTTTTCCCTTGTTTCCTCCCTCCTATTACCTGGGCATGAATGGATAGGTGCCCAATATCCTATTGTCGCTGCTACAAAACAATCCAAAATTTTGGCCTAAATCCAAATTTCAGAGCCTACTTTGATGTTGTAAGCTACCATTCCTAATGGCAAGAGTCATTCCATGAAAACCCTCTAAGTTTTCTAGTCCTTTTTGGAATAAAACTTAAGTGTCTCACAGTGTGAAAGTAGATTTTTCTTCTATTTCAAGAGGCAACATTGGTATTGATGGGTCCTATCTATCATGTAGACATGTATTAGACTCATTCCAAAAGTTTTATGCATTTTCATACTAGTGTCTCCATGATCGTTGCAAAGTGTATCTTAAGTGTCACACTTGGAGGTGATTGTTGTTTTTTCATCGCATTAAGGGAATCATGTTGTTTATGAGTGTTGAGTGTTCTATGTTGTGTCATCAATGGTTCTGAGTGTGTGATTATGTTCAAGTCATACCTTGGTTTCATCTTTGCCTCATTGATCCTACACTTAGTTAAATTTCAGAAAATTTCATGCCTAACCAACCTGAGCTCACCTTGCCCCTATTAACTGTGCATTGCACAATTGCAAGCCTCAACCTGCATCCCTTGCATCTTGGAAATATGTAATGTGTAGTCATTACCTCTAAGGACTGTACATTATGTAGTCACAATGCTCAATCCTGACCTCCTGACCTCCAAAATTGGATAATATTTCCTCCCAGCCAATCTCTATCCATGCATTATGCAATCCCAACCTGCAACATGTCTCCATGGCTCCTTGAATTGCACAACTGTGCAATCCCACTACCTAGACTCCCTCCAAAACTATGCATTGTGCAGTTACAGTGGGCAAGATTGTCCCACTGTGACCCTCAACTGCGTAATCCTGCTTCATAGGCCTCCAGAGCTTCACATTACATAGTTGAAAGCCCGAGTCCCTTACTCATGTCCTCTGGAATTGTGCAATGTGTGATCCCTGACCCTTTATCCTGGTCTAGTACTTAGTTCTATGATAATCAATGATTCTCATGAAAAAAGTTAGACTAGGATATTTTCAGACTGATGTCGTTTTGTGATGAGTAGATTTCACTTGCAGGTATTACATCTTGACATGACAGGATGATGATAAGAAAAGAGCAGAAGGCCTAGACTATGCCAGAAGACACTTGTGAATTTGTGAAGACAAGATGACCATTGAACAAGAGAATGAAGGGACACTATATTTCTGTAGAAGCTGGAAGATCAAGATCATAGTGAAGACTCCTATTTAAACCTTTTGGAGGGGGAAGAGGAATACCATGCAACATATTTCATAGCAATGAGAGGAGAATCTTGACATCCACACATCATCATCAAGTCCATGTCATCAATGTCAAGTCATGTCTTGTCAAGGTGTTATTTCAAAATTCATATGAGTCATCATGTGCCACATCATTTGTGATGTAATTATGTGATTTTGATAAATGAGAAATTTAAGGTGGAAGTCCAAGAGTCACCTATAGAATGTGAAAAGTAATGTAGAAGTCAAAGAGTCTCAAGATAATTCAAAAATTCATATGGAAGTTCAAGAGTCATACGGGAGGTGGAGAGCCACCTAATTTGTTATATATAAACCGTCATATCTCAAGCAAAGCATTTTTCACCTTGGATCCTCCAATTAGGCATTAAAGAGGAAGATAATTCTTTTGGGGAGCAAGTGGTAGCTCTAACGCTTCACTATTGGAGCTAGTGGTGTTCATTGTATCGATGTATCTTGGAATTTTCGCTTAATACTTGAAGCTCATTGAGTCAGCACACTTTCATGTGTATGTCATAAATGTTGTAAGACTATTCTTTGTGTGTTTGTGATATACGTTGTTATCATTTGTACTAAATAAATTGAACTATTTCAGTGGCTTTGGTGCTTATCTTATTGAATATGTGTTGTACTTGTTTTAACAATCATTACTTCCATTCATAAATATTTCATTAGTTGATTAATGATTCTTTCATATAGATATGCTCATGTGTCTTTATTAGATTATTACTTTTACTCTTCTCTTAAAGACTAACTTTCATTTCCCTCTAGTGAAAGAACCTTGATACATTCTACCACTAAACATTCTACAAGGCATACTCACTTGTTCAATCAAAAGTACATGTACATTTCTCTCTCGTGCTAACTATTGCATCCAAGGAAAATATTTAAGAAAAATGG
The DNA here is from genome assembly GCA_034641835.2 of Pinus albicaulis. Lineage (NCBI taxonomy): Eukaryota > Viridiplantae > Streptophyta > Pinopsida > Pinales > Pinaceae > Pinus > Pinus albicaulis. The sequence continues at coordinate 1,633,392,853 of CM076578.1, read as the reverse complement.
CAGTCGTGCCTTATTTTCGGAATGGATCCTATTCCAAATAGTGTGAGTTCTAATTGGAACTTCACATTGGGGAGACCCCTTGCATGTTTGCGGAATCCAACACCGTCAACATTTTGGTGCTAGAAGGAGGGCATCCAACTTTTTATGACTGATAACTCACCACATATTAACAAAAAATATTCTGCGCAAAGAAATAATGCTCCAATTTCCACTCCAACTCATACTCCTAAGAGAGAGGAAAATTCTCATCCTATTCTCGGACAAGCTTTTGAAGTTACCTACGATAAGCTCTAGGGAATCCGACCTATTACTCATCAGTTTGGGAGAGCTCTTGGTTTACTCCTTGTTGCTACCATTCTACCTCATAAAACCATAAAGAAATAAACAAATCCCAGTGGTGTATTGGTTTCTTCGATGGAATATTTGGTTATTGCAATCCTTGAAGATTTAGTTGATCTTACAGAAAGAACAAATCAACAAGGGGAACTTCCACCTGTTGAGGAGAATTTGGATAGTGAAGGGGAGGATTTTCAATTTTCTAATGAGGAACATCTTGATTATAGCAAATAATTTAACAACAAAGTAAAAGGCCCTTCAAAATCAAAAGAAGAGGATGGAGGATACTAAGACATGGCTCATGCGAACTTGGATTGCATAGCCCAAGGGCCACTCGCTCTTCTGGATAATCTTCCTCATATGCCTAAACACCAGAAAAGATGCTATCAAAGATTGATCATGAAAAGAATACCAATGTCGAAGACCATATTGATGAATTTTACATGCATTTACGAATTCTTGAGGTACATTTTGATGACGTTGCTTGTGTAGAAATTATATAACTTATGTGTTATATGTCCAAGACTCTCCTGATCTCACACTATTTTAGCTTCATGCAAAATACAGAATATATTCCACCATTGATCATTTGCGGAAATTAAATCAAGATTGCAATGCACACATGAAACAATAAAAATTCACATACATTAACACAGTTGTTTAACGGGAAAGCCTGAAGCTGAAAAACCCAACTATCTATATATAATATATGTCATAGAGATCATGTAACAATCCTCATACAAAGCTGATGATATCAAGCTCTGAGTACAATAAAATCGCTACACACTAATCAAGAACAATCAGCAAAAATCTGCACTGATTTTTTCCCTCGTGATAGCCTACCTCTACTGCGCAATCCCTGATGAAGAATGGCTCTGGATGAGTTCGAATTGCTCCAGCCTTGCTCACGCAATCCTTATTGGTATCTCCAATGAATGTGTGGTGCATACAATGCAACACTATAGTCACACTTGCTCTTTCACCAATCTCTCCACTGAGTCTCCACTGATCTGTTCTGCACTGTAGTTAACTCTTGTCTCTGTCCAGTTAAATAATGAGTTATTATTTAGTGAATTAATTTAACTAATTAATTAACTCAACTCCACTGAAAGTATCAATCAGTTAGAAATAGACACAATCATTTCAACTGAGTTTAACTCCAGAAGTGTAGTTAAACTAGAAACCAACTCCATCAACTACTTCTCCAACTCCACCAAACTCTGCCACTTGAGTTCTAACTAAATTCCTGCATGCATGAACCACCAGTAGCTCTAGGAATTGTGTAATTCCTTCATCTAGCTAATCTGAACAACCTGTTAAGTGAATTTCAGTGCTCCAAGAGAATAAGATAATGTTTAGAGTCCAAATATTATTAAGAGCTAATAATATCCGACATGTCTATTTTTAGACTGGCAGTCTAAAAATAGACTTCGCCCAAAATGTCTAAAAATAGAAGTCCATCTATTTTTCCAACTTGACCAACCATGCACAAATAGCATCCTGGAACTCATAGAATATGATCGACATGTCTAAAAATAGACATAGTCTAAAAATAGACTTTGCGCCAAAAATAGCCTACGGGGCCCACTTAGTGAAGGTGACTCTTTTCACTAAGCTCATCATCTTGTTGAATCTCAACACTCCCTCTCAACAAGATAAGGATTATCTGCCACCTCGATCCTGTCTCTATGGTATTCAAATTTGCTCCTGGTGAGCGCCTTCGTCAGAATATCTGCATCCTGATCTTCTGTAGGAATGTAAGAAAGCAACATGATCCTCCGCTGCACACAATCTCTGATATGATGGTACCAAATTTCAATATGTTTAGATCTATCATGAAATGCCAGATTAACTAAGAGTTTAATGCAACTTTGATTATCACAATATATCACAGTAGGATCTAAATGAGAACCAAACAAACTAACCAGGATCTTCCTCATCCATATAGCCTCACATGCAGCCAAACTTGCTGCCATGTTCTCAGCCTCCGCTGAGCTGAGTGCCACGGATCTTTGTTTCCTGCTATACCAAGAAACTACTGTAGATCTGATACTGAAAAACCCTCCAGATGTGCTCTTTCTGTCTGTTGGGCTTCTTGCCCAATCTGCATCCGTGAAGCCATGCAGCTTCACCTCATCCGACTGTCTGTACCACAATCCATACTCAGATGTGCTCCTGAGATACCTTAGGACATGCTTTCTTTCCTTCCAAAAGAGCTTGGTAGGCTTCACCATCGCTTGTGAAAGCTGGTTCACAACATAGCATATGCCTGGTCGTGTATTGACTAAATACATGAGCGAACCAACCAACTGTAGATAAACAATGGCATCCACTACCTCTGCCGATGTAGCATCCTCCTTCCTCCAACCACCAGGAAGAGGAGTGTTGATAGGCTTGCAACTTTGCATGTTAAACTTCTCCAGTACCTCCCGAGCGGACTTGCCTTGAGACGCAAACAGGTCACCTTTTTGCTGCCAAATTTCCAATTCCAGGAAATAATGAAGGAGGCCCAAGTCCTTCATCTCGAACTCCTTTTCAAGATCTACCTTGCATGAGTGTATCAATAGTTCATCACCTGTTAGAATTAAATCATCTACATAAAGCACAATGACCAAAAGCTTACCCTCCACCACAATCTGGTATAGGTTTGGATCTGCCTCACTCTTGGCGAAACCAAGTCCGGTGAAATAACTGTCTATCCATGTGTACCAAGCACGAGGTGCCTGTCTCAACCCATACAACGCTCTTTTGAGCCTGCACACATGCGACTCGCTACTGAATATTTCAAATCCTTCAGGCTGCTCAATGTACACCTCCACCTCAATGATTCCGTTGAGGAACATAGTATTCACATCCATCTGATGAATGTGCCAACCCATCTGTGCTGAGAGAGAAAGGATGGTCCGTATCGAATAATACCTTGCGACAGGTGAAATGGTTTCTTCATAGTCGATCCCCTCGATCTGTGAGAAGCCCTGGGCAACAAATCTTGCCTTATACTTCTCAACACTCCCATCAGCAGCTTGCTTCACTATTTAGATCCATCTCGAACCTATCACTGATTTCCCTTCCGGCCTTGGGACAATCTCCCATGCACTGTTTCTGACAATCAAATCATACTCTTCCACCATGGCATCTACCCATGTGGGATCCTCCACAGCTTTCTCAAAAGAGGATGGCTCCATCACGATACACTTTCTCATCAGAGCCATGTATCGAGTAAATTATTCAGGTGACTGTCTCTGTCTGCGATGTGATGTAGGAACTCCTACATTCTGCACTGCATCAAGATTAAGTCACTCAGCTTCTGTAGTGCGCTTCTGCCCTCTGATGTTTGGTGCTGCATGAGTGGTTTCTTCCACTCCATGAACCTCCTCTTGTGGCTGATCCACATCTTGAGGCTCATCTTTAAGAACAAGTAGCTCCTCCTCTACATGCAAGTGTAGCTCCCTCTCAAGTGACAAATTCATGGCTTTCTCCTCATGAAATTTGATATCCCGTCACACAACAGTCATCTGACTGTCTGGAAAATACACACGATAATTGTGGGGTGTTTCTGTGTACCCAAAAAATATCCCAACCTCTGCGGTCGGCTTCAGCTTCTTCCTGGCATCCTTCATCACATGAATGTAAACAGGTGAGCCAAAAATCTTCAAATGAGAAATATCAGGCTTCTTACCAGAAAAAACCTCTTCGGGTGTACTCATGCCAATTACTCTATGAGGACAACGGTTTTGCACATAAACCACAGTGTTGCATGCCTCAGCCCACAAGTGTATGGGAAGGCCCTGATCATGCAACATCGCCTGTGCAACACCCACGATCGTTATGTTCTTCCTCTCAGTGACCCCATTTTGCTGTGGGTTATGAGGAGCTATGAGTTCTCTTCGAATTCCTTCTTTGCTACAGAAGTCTTTGAATTCGCCAGAGATGTATTCACCACCATTATCACTCTGGAGAGCTTTCACTTGCTTCCCCGACTCTTTCTCAACCAGTGCCTTGAACTCACAGAACTTTGAGTATGTCTCACTCTTCTTCTGCATGAAGAAGATCCAACACTTACAAGAAAAGGCATAAAAAAATATCACATAATACCTGTGCTTTGCTGTTGAAGTAACCGACAAAGGTCCACACACGTCTATGTGAATTCTCTCAAGGATCGTCGAAGCAAGACTATCCTTCTCATGAAAAGTGGTCTTCACAAATTTTCCCAAAGTACATCCCTTGCACTGATCTGACTGCACAAGTGTACCTTTGGGAAGCTCGGTAGAAATCTGCTGCAAAATTTTCAAAGCGCCATGGTGAAGATGGCCCAATCTCCTGTGCCATAATTCACCCTCATCTCGGGTCACCACTCCTTCTGCTTTGCCTACCATTGCAGCGCAGCCATCTACCTACAATTGATAAAGATTCTTAACTTGAATCCCTATCCTCCTGGTTTGACCTGTTGTTTTACAGCGCAGGAAAGCTTTTCCCTCGCTAAAAACAACATCATAAACCTTGTCTTCCCACATCGCCATGGAGATCAGATTCTTCTTCAATCCTAGAACATGCATGACATCCTTCAAGATGAAAGGTTTACTGGACTCCCTCTCAAAGGAAATGGTCCCGATACCAATCGCACTGTATCTACCATCATCGCCCATGTCGATGTGCACTCCAAGATCCTTTTCCTCCAGATCATTAAACAAATCGTTGTCTCTGGTCATATGGAAAGACGCACCACTGTCAAGAAACCACACTGATCCCATCACACTTGAAACCAAGCATGCGATCAAAGAAAAGTCGAGCTCAAACTGCAAGGCTAAGGCCTCTTTTACTGCAGAACCAACAGCGCTATTATTCTTCTTCTTCTATGGGCAATTAGTGGTGAAATGCCCGTGCTGGTGATAGTGAAAACAATTCACCTTGGACAAATCATGCTTCTTTCCTTTAGCTTCGGATTTGAAAGATTTCTTCCCTTTTCCTTTCCGAGCTTTGGCAGCCAAAGCGCAATTTTCTTCATCTTCATTCTATGATGAAGATCCATCCCTGGTACCCCACCTTATCTCCTCCTGCTCAAGATCTGACCAAAGTCGCTCCCATCCTGGCAGTTTCTCCCGTCCATTGACAGAGTCTTTGTAGCTATGCAAACTCTTCGGAAGCCCAAGGAGAGTCAAGCTCACCAAGTCTTCTTCATTAACAGTAACCCCCACACTTCCCAACTCATCCTTGCAGTGGAAAAACTTCGTGAGGTATTTTGGAATACTGTCTCCTTTCTCCATTTTTATTTTTCTGAGCTTGTCTTTAAGCGCTAACTTCCTATCGTCACTTATGCTTTGGAACAAATATGTCAAAGCCTTCCACATTAAGAATGGAATGGCTTTCCTATGAAGGCTGGACACAATGTGGTCCTTCACACCTTCCAACAGAATCCTTTGACACTTTTCTACCTTCTTTTTCCATGCATCAAGTGCGGCTGCATCGCTAGAAGCAGGCTTCGGAATATCAACATCTATGAACTCCTTCAACCCATTATCATCCAGCACCGCCTCCATCCTGTCATTCCATGCTATGTAATTCAAGCTCACATCAAGGGCATACTCCAATCGCAATCTGTTGAAAGACATTTCAATGAATGCTCAACTTCAACACCAAGAAAACACTGCAACAAATTCGAATTCCACCAACACAAAACTCAACTGCTTCAATAATTGCAATCTCCTCCAATGATCAACACTGCTCTGATACCATGTAGAACTTATATAACTTATGTGTTATCTATCCAAGACTCTCCGGATCTCACACTATTTTAACTTCATGCAAAATACAGAATCTATTCCACTATTGATCATTTGCGGAAATTAAATCAAGATTGCAATGCCCACATGAAACAATAAAAATTTACACACATTAACACAGTTGTTTAATGAGAAAGCCTAAAGATGAAAACCCCAACTATATGTATATAATATATGTTATAGATATCATGTAACAATCCTCATACAAAGCTGATCATATCAAGCTCTGAGTACAATACAATCGCTACACACTAATCAAGAACAATCAACAAAAATCTGCACTGATTTTTGCCCTCCTGATAACTTGCCTCTACTACGCAATCCCTGCTGAAGAATGGCTCTGGATGAGTTCGAATTTCTCCAGCCTTGCTCACGCAATCCTCATTGGCATCTCCAATGAATTTGTGGTGCATACAATGCAACACTATAGTCACACTTGCTCTTTCACCAATCTCTCCACTGAGTCTCCACTGATCTGTTCTACACTGTAGTTAATCTTGTCTCTGTCCAGTTAAATAATGAGTTATTATTTAGTGAATTAATTTAACTAATTAATTCACTCAACTCCACTGAAAGTATCAATCAGTTAGAAATAGACACAATCAGTTCAACTGAGTTTAACTCCACAAGTGTAGTTAAACTAGAAACCAACTCCACCAACTACTTCTCCAACTCCACCAAACTCTGCCACTTGAGTTCTAACTAAATTCCTCCATGCATGAACCACCAGTAGCTCTAAGAATTGCGTAATTCCTTCAGCTAGCTAATCTGAACAATCAGTTAACTGAATGTCAGTGCTCCAAGAGAATAAGATAATGTTTAGAGTCCAAATATTATTAAGAGCTAATAATATTCGACATGTCTATTTTTAGACTAGAAGTCTAAAAATAGACTTTGCCCAAAATGTCTAAAAATGGAAGTCCATATATTTTTCCAACTTGACCAACCATCCACAAATAGCATCCTGCAACTCATAGAATATGATCGACATGTCTAAAAATAGACATAGTCTAAAAATAGACATATTCTAAAAATAGACTTTGCGCCAAAAATAGCATTCAGGGCCCACTTAGTGAAGGCGATTATTTTCACTAAGCTCATCATCTTGTTGAATCTCAACACTCCCTCTCACAAGATAAGGATTATCCGCCACCCTCGATCCTCGCTTCCCATGGTATTCAAATTTTCTCCGGTGAGCGCCTTCGTCGAATATCCGCATCCCGGTCTTCCGTAGGAATGTAAGAAAGTTAACATGATCCTCCGCTGCACACAATCTCTGATATGATGGTACCAGATGTCAATATGTTTAGATCTATCATGAAATACTGGATTAACTGAGAGTTTAATGCAACTTTGATTATCACAATATATCACAGTAGGATCTAAATGAGAACCAAACAAATTGACCAGGATCTTCCTCATCGATATAGCCTCGCATGCAGCCAAACTTTCTGCCATGTTCTCGGCCTCCGCTGAACTGAGTGCCACGGATATTTGTTTCCTGCTGTACCATGAAACTACTGTAGATCCGATACTGAAAATCCCTCCAGATGTGCTCTTTTTGTCTGTTGGGCTTCTTGCCCAATCTGTATCCGTGAAGCCATGCAGCTTCACCTCATCTGACTGTCTGTACCACAATCCATACTCAAATGTGCTCCTGAGATACCTTAGGACATGCTTGCTTGCCTTCCAAAAGAGCTTGGTAGGCTTCACCATTACTTGTGAAAGCTGGTTCACAGCATAGCATATGCCCGGTCGTGTATTGACTAAATACATGAGCGAACGAACCAACTGTAGATAAAAAGTGGCATCCACTACCTCTGCCGATGTAGCATCCTCCTTCCTCCAACCACCAGGAAGAGGAGTGTCGATAGGCTTGCAGCTTTGCATGTGAAACTTCTCCAGTACCTCCCGGGCGTACTTGCCTTGAGACACAGACAATTCACCCTTTTGCTGCCAAATTTCCAATTCCAGGAAATAATGAAGGAGGCCCAAGTCCTTCATCTCGAACTCCTTTGCAGGATCTGCCTTGCATGAGTGTATCAATAGGTCATCACCTGTTATAATTAAATCATCTACATAAAGCACAATGATCAAAATCTTACCCTCCACCAAAATTTGGTATAGGTTTGGATCTGCCTCACTCTTGGCGAAACCAAGTCTAGTGAAATAACTGTCTATCTGTGTGTACCAAGCACGAGGTGCTTGTTTCAGCCCATACAACACTCTTTTGAGACTGTACACATGCGACTCGCTACTGAAGATTTCGAATCCTTCAGGCTGCTCAATGTACACCTCCACCTCAATGATTCCGTTGAGGAACTTAGTATTCACATCCATCTGATGAATGTGCTAACCCATCTGTGATGAGAGAGAAAGGATGGTCCGTATCGAAGAATACCTTGCGACAGGTGCAAAGGTTTCTTCATAGTCGATCCCCTCGATCTGTGAGAAGCCCTGGGAAAAAAATCTTGCCTTATACTTCTCAACACTCCCATCAGCAGCTTGCTTCACTTTTTAGATCCATCTTGAACCTACCACTGATTTCCCTTCCGGCCTTGGGACAATCTTCCATGCACTGTTTCTGACAATCAAATCATACTCTTCCACCATGGAATCTACCCATGCGGGATCCTCCACAACTTTCTCAAAAGAGGATGGCTCCATCACGATACACTTTCTCATCAGAGCCATGTATCGAGTAAATCAGTCAAGTGAATGTCTCTGTCTGCGCTGTGATGTAGGAACTCCTACATTCTGCACTGCATCAAGATTAAGTCGCTCAGCTTCTGTAGTGCGCTTCTGCCCTCTGATGTTTGGCTGCATGAGTGGTTTCTTCCACTCCATGAACCTCCTCTTGTGGCTGATCCACATATTGAGGCTCATCTTTAGGAACAAGTAGCTCCTCCTCTGCATGCAAGTGTAGCTCCCTCTCAAGTGACAACTTCATGGCTTTCTCCTCATAAAATTTGATATCCCATCGCACAACAGTCATCCAACTGTCTGGAAAATACACACGATAATTGTGGGGTGTTTCTGTGTACCCAAAAAATATCCCAACCTCTGCGGTCAGCTCCAGCTTCTTCATGGAATCCTTCATCACATGAATGTAAATAGGTGAGCCAAAAATCTTCAAATGAGAAATATCAGGCTTCTTACCAGAAAACGCCTCTTCAGGTGTACTCATGCCAATTACTCTATGAGGACAACGGTTTTGCACATAAACCACAGTGTTGCATGCCTCAGCCCACAAGTGTATGGGAAGGCCCTGATCATGCAACATCACCCGTGCAACACCCATGATCGTTCTGTTCTTCCTCTCAGCGACCCCATTTTGCTGTGGGTTATGAGGAGCTATGAGTTCTCTTTGAATTCCTTCTTTGCTACAGAAGTCTTTGAATTCGCCAGAGATGTATTCACCACCATTATTGCTCCGGAGAGCTTTCACTTGCTTCCCTGACTATTTCTCAACCAGCGCCTTGAATTCACAGAACTTTGAGTATGTCTCACTCTTCTTCTGCATGAAGAAGATCCAGCACTTACGAGAAAAGGCATAAAAAAATATCACATAATACCTGTGCTTTGCTGTTGAAGTAATCGAGAAAGGTCCACACACATCTGTGTGAATTCTCTCAAGGATCGTCGAAGCAAGACTATCCTTCTCATGAAAAGTGGTCTTCAAAAATATTCCCAAAGTACATCCCTTGCACTGATTTGACTACACAAGTGTACCTTTGGGAAGCCCGGTAGAAATCTGCTGCAAAATTTTCAAAGCGCCATGGTGAAGATAGCCCAATCTCCTGTGCCATAATTTGCCCTCATCTCGACTCACCACTCTTTCTGCTTTTCCTGCCATTGCAGCGCAGCCATCTACCTGCAATTGATAAATATTCTTAACTTGAATCCCTATCCTCCTGGTTTGACCCGTTGTTTTATAGCACAGGAAAGCTTTTCCCTCGCTAAAAACAACATCATAACCCTTGTCTTCCAACATCGTCATGGAGATCAGATTCTTCTTCAATCCTGGAACATGCATGACATCCTTCAAGATGAAAGATTTACTAGACTCCCTCTCAAAGGAAATGGTCCCGATACCAGTCGCACCGTATCTACCATCATCGCCCATCTGGATGTGCACTCCAAGATCCTTTTCCTCCAGATCACTAAACAAATCTTTGTCTCTGGTCATATGGAAAGACACACCACTATCAAGAAACCACACCGATCCCATCACACTTGAAACCAAGCATGCGATCAAAGAAAAGTTGAGCTCAAACTATGAGGCTAAGGCCTCTCTTGCTGCAGAACCAGCAGCGCTCTTGTTCTTCTTCTTCTGTGGGCAATTAGTGGTGAAATGCCCGTGCTGGTGACAGTGAAAACACTTCACCTTGGAAAAATCATGCTTCTTTCCTTTAGCTTCGGATTTGAAAGATTTCTTCCCTTTTCCTTTCCGAGCTTTGGCAGACAAAGCACAATTTTCTTCATCTTCATTCTTTGATGAAGATCCATCCCTGGTACCCCACCTTATCTCCTCCTACTCAAGATCCGACCAAAGCCGCTCCCATCCTGGCAGTTTCTCCCATCCATTGACAGAGTCTTTGTAGCTATGCCAACTCTTCGGAAGCCCAAGGAGAGCCAAGCTCACCAAGTCACCATATCTCGCACAAAGTGATATTGAACATCAATGTGCTTTGTATTTGAATGATAAGTATGGTTCTTAGCCAAGAAATTGCACTTTGGCTATCACAGTCTATCCTTATATCTCATTGCACCAAACCCATACTTGAACAAAATCTTTGCAACCACATTTATTCCTTGCTTGCATGAGTGACTGCCATGTATTCACCTCTATAGTTGAAAGAGCCAATAAAGACTGCCTTTTACTCATCCAATTGACTGCACCACCAAATAGGCTAAACACATACCCACTTGTAAATTTTATTTGATATAGATCTCCAGCCCAGTCTGCATCAACAAAGCCATAGATATCCAAAACTATGTCCAATCCTAGTCTTCCCTCATAGCACAAACCATAATCATTAGTGCCACACAAATACATGAAAACCCGCTTCACTGTTGTCCAATGCTCCTTCCCTGGTTTTGACATAAACATGCTCAATAATCCCACTGCATGTGCAATATTTGGTCTAGTACATACCATTGCATACATTAGGCTACCCACTGCACTTGCATATGGAACACTAGACATGTCCTCTTCTTCTTCTTGTGTCTTGGGACACTGTTCAATAGATAACTTTACACCTACATGAATAGGAACCTTCACTGTTTTACTATCCTACATATTGAACCTTTGGAATATTTTCTCGACATACTTCCTCTAGTTTAACTAGAGCTTCCTCTTTGCTCGATGTCATTTAATTTCCATGCCCAAAATATAGTTTGCAGCACCAAGATCCTTCATGCCGAATTTGGATAATAATTGGGTCTTCAAATCCTGGATAATTTCTTTGTGATTTTCAACCAACAACATATCATCCACATATAATACCAAATAAATAACATGGTCACCAATTAATTTAAAATACACACAATGATCCTCTTTGTTTTTGTTGAAGCCAAGTTCCCATATATAGGTATCAAATTTTTGATACCACATCCTTGGTGATTGTTTTAACCCATAAATGCACTTTTTTAACCTGCATACTAATTCTTTCTTACCCTTCACCGCAAATATTTCAAGTAGCTTCATGTAGATCTCCTCTTATAGATCCCTGTGAAGAAATGTTGTCTTCACGTCCATCTGTTCTACCTCAAAAGAAAATGCAACAACCACAGACAAAAGTAATCTAATAGAAGTTACCATGGAAACAGGAGAAAAAATATCACCAAAATCAATTCTCGACACCCGGGAATAACCTTTTTCTACCAATCAAGATTTCTTATTTCTCCACCTTAGGCTTCTGCATTCATCTTCTTCTTAAACACCCATTTTCTCCCAAAGGGCTTCCTTCCAGCCGACAACTCCACTAGATCCCATGCCTCATTTTTGTGCAATGATGTCATTTTATCAACCATGGCCTCCTTCCATATTTTTCCATTGTATGAATCCATTGCCTCCCTGAAATTTCTGGGATCATCATCAGTGATTGTTAAAGAAAATTTTGAATAGAAAGCAGATGGACTATAAGTTTTTGGATGTGTTCTTTCTCGAACTGATCTTCTCACAACTGGATTTTGTGGCTCTTCCTCTTCTGAATCTTGTTATGCTGTAGAGTTTGGTTCTTCCTACTTTAGCTCAAACTTTGTCTTCTAAGGTTCCTTTAGTAGGACTTCATGTTTAACAACATATTTCACCTCTGTAAACAACACATCTCGGTTGTACACAACCTTCCTTGTTTCTGGGTTCCAAAGCTTATAACCTTTTAAACCATCCTTATACCCAATAAAGATGCACCTTTCAGATTTATTATCCAACTTGGTCCTTTTCATCTTTGGAACATGTACATATGCATCACATCCAAATACCCTCAGATTTGAAAGAGAGGGTTTCTTACCAGTCCATACCTCATGTGTAGTCTTATCCTCCAATGTTGATGAAGGTGATATGTTAACCAGGTAACATGCAATCTCCACTACCTCTGCCCAGAATTCTTGTCCTAACCCAGTACCACTGTGCATGCTTCTTGCCTTTTCCATCAGCGTCCTATTCATTCTTTCTGCAACTCCGTTTTTCTGAGGTTTGTATGGAGTAGTATTATGTTGTGTTTACCACAATTCTTACAAAACTCTTATAATTCCTTCTTGCAGAACTCTCCACCATAATCTATCCTTAGCACCTTTATCTTCATGTAGATCTCCTCTTATATATCCCTGTGAAGAAATGTTGTCTTCACGTCCATCTGTTCTACCTCAAAAGAAAATGCAACAACAACAGATAAAAGTAATCTAATAGAAGTTACCATGGAAACAGGAGAAAAAATATCACCAAAATCAATTCCCGACACCTGGGAATAACCTTTTTCTACCAATCAAGATTTTTTATTTCTCCACCTTAGGCTTCTACATTCATCTTCTTCTTAAACACCCATTTTCTCCCAATGGGCTTCCTTCCAGCCGACAACTCCACTAGATCCCATGCCTCATTTTTGTGCAATGATGTCATTTTATCAACCATGGCCTCCTTCCATATTTTTCCATCGTCTGAATCCATTGCCTCCCTGAAAGTTCTGGGATCATCATCAGTGATTGTTAAAGAAAATTTTGAATAGAAAGCAGATGGACTATAAGTTTTTGGATGTGTTCTTTCTCGAACTGATCTTCTCACAACTAGAGTTTGTGGCTCTTCCTCTTCTGAATTTTGTTATGATGTAGAGTTTGGTTCTTCCTACTTTAGCTCAAACTTTGTCTTCTAAGGTTCCTTTAGTAGGACTTCATGTTTAACAACATATTTCACCTATGTAAACAACACATCTCGGTTGTACACAACCTTCCTTATTTCTGGGTTCCAAAGCTTATAACCTTTTAAACCATCCTTATACCCAATAAAGATGCACCTTTCAGATTTACTATCCAACTTGGTCCTTTTCTCCTTTGGAACATGTACATATGCATCACATCCAAATACCCTCAGATTTGAAAGAGAGGGTTTCTTACCAGTCCATACCTCATGTGTAGTCTTATCCTCCAATGTTGATGAAGGTGATATGTTAACCAGGTAACATGCAATCTCCACTGCCTCTGCCCAAACTTCTTGTCCTAACCCAGTACCACTGTGCATGCTTCTTGCCTTTTCCATCAACGTCCTATTCATTCTTTCTGCAACTCCGTTTTTCTGAGGTTTGTATGGAGTAGTATTCTGTTGTGTTTACCACAATTCTTACAAAACTCTTCTAATTCCTTCTTGCAGAACTCTCCACCATAATCTGTCCTTAGCACCTTTATCTTATTCTCTGTTTGGTTTTCTACCAGAGCCTTAAATTCTTTAAATTTGTCAAAGGATTCAAATTTATTCCTCAAGAAATACATCCATGTATTCCTTGAGAAGTCATTTATAAATGAAACATAGTACACAAACTTACCCAGTGATGGAACCGACATAGGGCCAAAAACATCATTGTGCACAAGCTCTAATATCTTGTTCGCCCTCTTAGCACTAGAAGGAAAACTCACCCGATTATGCTTCCCATATACACAATGTTCACAGAAATAGAAATCCAAAGATAAATTAGACATACCTTCTACCATAACATTACCATGCAGTATTCGAAGGCCCTTCTCTCCAATATGTCCAAGCCTTTGATGCCATAGAATGGTATTTTCTCTAGAGACCGCTATGCGTTCTTCTCCACCTTCAGGAACCACATAACTGTTGCACCCATCAATAATAGTGCTACCAAGAAGCTTTTACGGAGTTCCAATCTGAACTCCCCGCATCAATACCAGTGCTCCTCGAACCATCTTGTAGGTGTCTTTCTCAAATACTGTTTTTACACCTGCATCATCCATCTTACTTACAAAAATCTAATTTATGGCCAATGCAAGAATATGTAGAACACTTGGAAGTGTTCTAATCCTTCCACCTTGTAGCTTCAACTTGAATTTTGCGCTTCCAACGATTCTAGCATTCCTATCATCCCCTAGGAATACATCACCACCATCATACTTCTCATACTCGTAGAACCACTACCTATGGTGAGTGAAGTGAAAGGATGCACCTGAGTCAATCAACAATGCATCATGATCTACATGTGTATTTGAAATAGAACCCAAATACACGTCCCCAAGTTCATCTGAAGTGGTTTTCTCCTCCACAGGAGCATCATAAGATCCCTTTCCTTTCTTAGGAGATTTAAATCTATAGTCCTTTTCGAAGTTCCCATCCTTTCTGCATTTATAACACACCTTTACAGGCTTTCCTGGAGATTTAGATCTCCCACTCGAGAACTTATTTTTGTTTCTATTCTGGGACCGTCCTTGTACATACAAGGAATCTCCATTTTTTCCCTTCAAATTTTTTCATCTCATTTCCTCCAACAACAAGGCTGAGACAATTTCATCAAAATTCAAGGTAGTTGTATTTCTACCTATTTCAATAACCAAACTATCCCACAAATTTGGTAGAGAACACAACAAAATGATGCACTTATATTCACCTGAGATTTTAATATCAATAGATGAAAACTAACTTACAACAGCATTGAAGGTGTTCATATTCTCTGTCACCGAGTCTCCATCCTTCATCCTTAGGTTATATAGCTTTTTTCGCAGGAAAAATTTATTCACTAGAGACTTAGATTGGTACAAAGTCCCTAACTTGACACAAAAAGTGTTCGTCGTAGCTTCCCTAGATACATTCAACAATACCAAATCTGAGATACACAACCGTATTGTGTTCCTTTCCTTCCAATCCAACTTCGCTCAATATTCTTCTAACATTGCAGTTGGTTTAGTACCCAGATCTACCGCAATCCACTGATCTTTATCAACCAGCAAATCCTCCATCTTGAGCTTCCACAACTCAAAACTCTCACCATTAAATTTATTGTTCTCTATCTTTCCACTGCTTGCCATATATTTTCACCGTAATAATAGATCCCACAGTTCTCCCACTGAACAGGGTCTACCACAGGCCCGAGAACAAACCCCTCAATAGCAAAGGTGTCCCCTTGAAGCGGAAACAACTCCGATACCAAATGCAGGTTTTAGCCCTGTGCAAAAATTATCTGCAAGTGAATTCTTAAAAAACAAAAAATAAACAATATCGAAAGCATAAAATATATATACATAGATATTTTCCCTTGGATCCCAAATTGGGACTACTAGCTTGATTTTTCATTATATTCCTTTCAATGTTACAACACATATATATACATGCTGAAGAATTCATAAACCCCAATCCATTAACCCTGGATTAGAAAATAACTGTAGTTCCCTTGACTGGATATACAAAATACCATGAGAAAAAAGCCATCATGCCCAAAACCAGGTGCAAACCCATGCACAAAACCATAGGCGGGTCTGCGCACCTAATATAGGGTCTAAAAAACAAATTCCTGAAAGAATATAACACACACCCAACAATGTTATAACATGAATAATTTTTCTGTAAGAAATGTAGAGATAATATGGATGGAAAGTACATCCTAGCCTCTCTAACCACTGTCAAGAATCATGAAAACAAAACAATGGAGGAATTCAACAAGGGATTCAATCAAATAGTCTAGAGACTTGATCGAAACCTTATCCCCTTTGAGCATCCATTGATATTGTGCTATTTTGAGCCATATTAAGGTGACTTGGGTTCTAACCTAATATAGAAATATCTTATAAATCTTGTTGTTTCAAAGGAAGATACTATCAAGGTGTAAGAAAACATGTTTGAAATTGGTAGGTCCATCAATGCCCATTCTTCCGGCAGAAAGGTTCAGCCAAAGAATAACATGGCCAACACTACTACCATATAGAATGAGATGAACTTATATTTTGAGGCCATGAAGAGTATAGAGGTAAATTTCACCAAGAATATAGAGTCCCTCCAATAGAAGAATTAGGATATGTAAAAAAAACTTCTCTTTTTGGAAAGACACACTCTAGGTTCACATCAATAGGAGGAGGAGGATATGGTTGGGATAATTTTAAGAAATAGGATTAGAATTATATATTTCCCAATCCCATATAAAAAACAATGCGGTTGATTAGTATATGCAACACTAGTGAAATATTTGAAACATGGTACACAACTAAGACACATGTTTGGTGGCTAAGGAAGCTCTTCAATAGACCTAGATAGTTTGAATGATGGATCAGTGAATGATATATATATTTTTACATGGAATTCATGGTGAACCATGCTGTATAGGAGTGAGTGAATTATAATCCACTTGATCTTGATTCCAATCCAAGGGCTACAACAAATACACCCACATGGGAGAAAAATCATAGGAATTTATGTGATAGGGAGTTGATTACATTGTAACAAGAGATAGACAAATCCAATCTCTAAAGGATCCAACTGTAGAAAATCCTAGTCAATAATCACCTTCCCAAAAGGAAACTCAACATCATTCATGTGAACAAAGTTACTTCTCAAGGTACAAATCAGCCAACTAAGATCCTTAAAAGACCAAGCTCGAGTATAGATAGTAATGAGACATTATAAATTTATATATACCAGAAGACATACTTGGCTAATTATCATATTTTTGTCCCCTTCCTTCAGCTAATAAAAGTGGAATTTATGAAATATTAGGTGAGGAGGATTTGTGGTTTAAGAGATTCCATTAATGATCCCTCCCAAGATAAAGCAATGCTATTGTAAACTATGCAGAAGGGATGATCAAATCGTGCTATTGACATTTTCTACATGCTTATGAATGATCTGGTGATCATGTCCTTAATGGAAAAATGCTCAAAAAATTAGTTGCTCAGAAATGGTTCAAACCAGAACAACAGGAAAGAGCTCGAAAAGATGATCTTGTAGCCACGAATGGCATTGAAAACTGATGTTGTATGAGAAAGTTACTCAACTTTGAATTTTCTCAATTTTAGGTAAAAAGGCCAGTTTGACCCAGTTTGACTTTATTAAAAAAAAATTATTAAAAAAATAATATTCCACAGAATATTCTACACAGACAGCCAATGGCAGGGCGCCACGTGGACAGCCCGGAGTCTGCCACGTGGCCCCAAGGGTCAACGAAATTTTGTTGCAAAATTTGTTTGGCACAGACAGGATTCGAACCAAGGTCAGGGTTGTGGCAGCCAGACGGCCCGACTGGTCACTCTATGTTGGTTGTTATAAATCTATGGGCGGAGGTTTATTATAAATTTTGTTTTAAAATATGGCGGGGTTGTAAAGGAGCCAGCCCCCTTGGGGCCAGCCCCTCTACCACAGAACCACACGCCCACATCCATGGGCTTAAACAAATATTCTAGTGGGATTAAAGTTGGCAACCGTCATATGAAGGTGGAAGGTTCTGTTGAACGGTTAATATATTAAAGTTCAACTTTATCAAAACCAACGTGCTCCAAACCATAAACTTCGACAGGTGCGGTCCTATGGACCTATGGAGCACCTTATCCCTTAGCACCTCAACGAATGGCGGGATTTCTGGCAGAAGTGCCAATTTTAGCACCGGCACTAATTTAGCGGGCTTAACTGGCAGTCCTCCCTGATTTAGTGGAGCTTTTCAAGGGAAAACTGGGAAAAAACTTCTGTTGGTCATAAATTTTGCTAGGAGAGTCCTTTTGGAATGATTTTTTTTTAATTTTGGGGGCTTTTGGACCCAGCAGATGTAGCCCAAGAGAGGGGTGAACTGCTTTATCAGATGCTTTTTTATATGCTGTGAATTCTTGCTGCTTATTTCCAGAGTTTAATACCTTAAACAGTAAATTGAAATAAGTCCTCTTAACACAAAAATACTTATACAATTATCAAAACATATTTGTTCCATTCCAAAACACATTTGTTCCATTGTAGAACACCTTAACATGCTTGCACACTCATATTATTGGTTAATGAATACTTTGAATCAGAAAACAAATACTTTCATTACCAGATCTCTTTAGTGTTTACTTCCGATTTCTTTAGGCAGAGTCTGTAAGAGGGCCAGAAGCTTCTGGTTTCATCCTTTCTTTAAAAGGTGAAATAACCAGTAAAAGCCCCTATAGTCTATCTCTGTATGAGAAATAATTAGTTCACACATTTTCAGATCAGATTGGTATCAGAGCTCGGGTTGAGCATTTGTTATTGTGCAAAAGGTTTTAAAACAATGTAAGAGATTTACTATTTTATTGGTTGCAAAATGGTTGCATGTATGAGTTTTCTTGAGTGGGAAGGATAGATGTTGTTAGCTAAGTATTGGAAAGGATTGAAGACTATTTTCCTTACCCAATTTACCTCAAAATTATCTTTGGAAAACAAACTCCAATAGTTTGTGTTTTATGGATGCTTGAATGAGAAGGGGTCTTTACTGACATTTGGTTAAAAGCTTGTCGTTTGTTTGAAAGCTTTGAGAACTTTTCTTTGGAAGTTCCTTTTGGTTGTTTTTACCATTTACATAATGTCAACTTATTCTACAAGTGAATTTTCCTTCTTCACGATATTCTTCAATGATGACATGAAGAATGAGTTCTTTAAGGTGAAGGACATGGTGCAGATTCTCAATGAGGATCAAAGAGAAAGCGTTAAGCTTCATGCAAAATTGTTGGCTATGAAGGATGAGAAGGAAGAAATTTTCCAAAGGTTGCATGACATGGAGAAACAACTCCTTCAAGCTCAAGAAGCTTTGTCCAAGAAAATTCTTGAGGAAGAGGTTAATCGTTCCAACTTGTCTTCAATTTCCTCCATTGAAAAGTGTGTTGGTTCTTTTGAAAAACATACAAGAGGCATCGGGTCCAAACTAATGTTTAGGATGGGCTATCAAGAAGGTAAAGGTTTGGGAAACCATGCACAAGGCATGGTTGAACCTATTTCATTTGTGGAACGACCCAATAATGTTGGTCTTGGATATGTGCAGTTTTATGGCAAAGAATTCAAATCCTTGAATGCATGTAATGCAAATTTTAAGAGAACCTTTGTTCCAAGTTCTCAAATGCATTTATGTCAAAAAATTTTTTAAGTATGATTGCCATTTTTTTAAGCCAAAATTGCAGCAAGTAGAGGGTAAACATGTCGCTTATTGCGAGCCTTCTAGTTCAAACGGTTTTCAAGACAAGAACATTGATGAAAGTCTGAAAAGGAAAGATGTCTCCTCTACTAGTTCATCGTGTTTCGAAGACAAAAAGGATGGAAATTCCATGCAGAAAAAGAGGTATAATCATTCACATGATCAATTTGATTAATTTTTAGAAAAGAATGATAATTTTTCTTGTTCAAATGAAAAGAAGTTTTGTTGCACATTTTGTGGTGGATTTAACCATGTTGCTTCAAGTTGCTGGTTGAAAAAGAAAGCACACATGAAGCAGAGGAGGCAAGGTGAATCTTGTTTTCAGTCTTCTTGGAAGTTTTATCAGTGTAGAAAAATTTTATGTTCAACAAATTACAGTTGTTGTTCTGCAAATTTTAAGAATTTGCATCATGACTCAGTCAGTTTTAGCAATGGTCGATTAGTTAATTCTAGAGACAATTTATCATTTTCTGAAAAGCTCCATTTGATGAAATCAAGTAGATTTTAGTTATTCAAGGGTGGAAGAGTGGAGAATCAGTTTCCACATCATTAGTTTCACTAATTAAAGAGCTTTTATGTGTCCAAAAGCTAAAATGCTCAAAAAATTAGTTGCTCAGAAATGGTTCAAACTAGAACGACAAGAAAGAGCTCGAAAATATGATCATGTAGCCATGAACGACACTGAAAACTGATGCTGTATGAGAAAGTTATTCAACTTTGAATTTTCTTAATTTCAGGTAAAAAGGTCAGTTTGACCCAGTTTGACTTTATAAAAAAAAATTATTAAAAAAAGAATATTCCACAGAATATTTTGGGAATATTCCATAGAATATTCTACATAGACAGCCAATGGCAGGACGCCACGTGGACAGCCTGGAGGCCGCCACGTGGCCCCAAGAGTCAACGAAATTTTGTTGCAAAATTTGTTTGGCGCAGACAGGATTCGAACCAAGGTCGGGGCTGTGGCAGCCTGACGGCCCAACTGGTCGCTCTACATTGGTTGTTATAAATCTATGGGCGGAGGTTTATTATAAATTTTGTTTTAAAATCTAGCGGGGCTGTAAAGGAGCCAGCCCCTCTACCACAGAACCACACGCCCACATCCATGGGCTTAAACAAATATTTCGGTGGGATTAAAGTTGGCAACGGTCATATGAAGGCGGAAGGTTATGTTGAACGGTTAATATATTAAAGTTCAACTTTATTAAAACCAACGTGCTCCAAACCATAAACTCCGATGGGTGCGGTCCTATGGACCCGTGGAGCACCTTATCCCTTAGCACCTCAACGAATGGCGGGATTTCTGGCGGAAGTGCCAATTTTAGCGCCGGCCCTGATTTAGCGGGCTTAACTGGCAGTCCTCCCTGATTTAGTGGAGCTTTTCAAGGGAAAACTGGGCAAAAAATTCTGTTGGTCATAAATTTTGCTAGGAGAGTCCTTTTGGAACGATTTTTTATTTATTTTGGGGGCTTTTGGACCCAGCAGATGTAGCCCAAGAGAGGGGTGAACTGCTTTATCAGATGCTTTTTTATATGCTGTGAATTCTTGCTGCTTATTTCCAGAGTTTAATACCTTAAACAGTAAATTGAAAATAAGTCCTCTTAACACAAAAAGACTTATACAGTTATCAAAACATATTTTTTCCATTCCAAAACACATTTGTTCCATTGCAGAACACCTTAACATGCTTGCACACTCATATTATTGGTTAATGAATACTTTGAATCAGAAAACAAATACTTTCATTACCGGATCTCTTTAGTGTTTACTTCCTATTTCTTTAGGCAGAGTCTGTAAGAGGGCCAAAAGCTTCTGGTTTCATCCTTTCTTTAAAAGGTGAAATAACCAGTAAAAGCCCCTACAGTCTATCTCTATATGAGAAATAACTAGTTCACACATTTTCAGATCAATGAAAGTAAATGATTTACTAGTACACAAATAATTGATTCCCTTGAAGATTACGCATTAATTAGTTTTTAACACGATCAAGCCTCATAGGAATATTTGTGCCATAAAAAAGAGAGATACCAAGGTATATGGGTTAATCAAAGATTTAGTTGTTATGCTACACATGTATCCAGACATATCTACCCTAATTGATGAACTAGTGATTAATTTATGAAACTCATGGGATATTTTATTGTCTAAGAAATTTTTAATAGGATTAGAAGGACCTTTGCTAATGGGCCTATCATATATCATCACCCCTACCATTGAATTCATTATGGATCATCTTGCATAGGGAAAAGTTCAAAATATATTGTGGTGATAACCTAATGAGTCCATAAATGACCATGTGGGTTCTTTCAACGATGATGTCCTTGATGATTAGTCGTTATTTTCCCTTTGGTAGGTGTGTGTGGAAGGCAATATTTCTCATAATTCTATCTTTATAGACATGGACAAAAAATTGGAGGATGAATTTGAGAGGATGTGCCTTGGTGATGAGTAGAATCGTTTTCCATTTTTTTGTGAAGATGATAAACTAGATGACTTTATTCACGATGAAGGATCCAAGTTGGATATTAAATGTGTTTAGTTTGAAATATATCCTATTTATGACACTAAAGATGAGCATGAACCTAATCGGGGAATTCAATTAAACAATTTTGAGGGGTGTGAGTAAAGGATGAATGGAATCCCTTATTGGATTCTAATAAAATGAGTGGCATAAATGTTTGGATATAATACTTATTTTTTTCCGTGAATAATGGGGATTTATTCAGTTGTACTCATGTTGTCAGTATGAGAGTCTTTGTAGACTCCATATCATGCATGAAGGTTGAAGTATATCCTCTAAACATCCAACAGATGGAGCCACCATAGAAGCATCCTAACTATATTGGTTTCGGGCCCTTATTCCTCTATTGTAGTTTTGGTTCTAAATTTCTTTTTACTCCTAAGAAGCCTCATCGAATGGTTAACACTCTGTGAATTCTACTAGGCTAAGGATAAACTCACGAATGTAAACACAAACCTCTTTGGGTTGAGATACTGGTCTTTTCCAACCGGAGGGGGATCCCTCACTCGATAAAATTGAACGATAGAAAACTTTAAAGTGTAAATTTATTAAGCAGAGACCAGACCTGAAGGGTTTTTTTTTGAAATATTAAGCTGAAGATGGAAAAAATCTCTAAGATACGGTGTAGGTGTAGGTGATCAAAGTTCATCAATAAATTCCATGCATAAACACAATATTTACATAGGTCTATTCTTGATACATATTTTGGATAAATCAGAATTTTGAAATACTGAAGGAAATAGAGAAAGAAACTTATCTAATGAAACAAAATTTTAAAGAAGTATATAATAGATAAGGAGTAAAATGTCTCTTTTGCAACTGAAACATCGAGGATATAGTAATATTAGAGAAAATATACTTTGAATTCTAGAATTACACAACCCTCCTCCATACTTTAAGAGAATTCAACATAAGAAAAACACAAGGAGAACATGCATCCAAAATATCATACCACAGTATCCTCTGCAAAGGTGTTGAGAAACTCTGTGCATCAAAGTCTTTCATTAATTTAACTGAAATCACCAAAAAACATATACCAAAGACTAACAACTGGTATCAAAACTCTCTAACCCTTTTTTCATTTATCTTTTCATATTTTATAGGCATACATGATAGTTTAATGAGCAGTTGAGTACAATGTATCTTTGATCCATGGAGAGGATCAACACAAACTAAAAAAACAGAAACATCACTACTGTTTACATCCCTTTTACAAAATGATAAAATGAAAACCTAAAGATAATTATATTTATCTTAAAGAAACAAAATATATGAATTTTTTTCAACCCTTTGAACCTCATCCATCACAGTAAGGAAATAGAAAAAATTAAAAAGTTGTCAGTGAACTGAAAGTGTTGCGCAACAGTTGGGTAGCACACTGCCAAGTCACTTTTATCCTCATAGAATACACTTATTCAATGAAAGATGATATGAGGTGTCTTCCAGATGTGTGACACATCGAATCCTCTAATCTCTGACCATTGGTAGCTTCAGAACATCTGTGGAACTCTGTAGGCAAGGGCTGCACAACATAAAATCCCAAACTTGCTTTCATTTAGTGCTAGACTTCCTGTTGTCAAAATTTGAGCATAGTAGATCCTTCATTATGACCACAACTACCTTATACCAATGACAATATATTGATGGTGACTCAAAAAAAAAATATATCCCTCTTGTGCAACACATACAAGAAATCTGAGAGAAATGGTCAAAACTGTAAAAACCTTAGACATATGACTATTTCCTCTTCTTCCTCTTGCTATACACTTTGTTGGTGAAATATTTTACCTTTGAAGTTTTAGGTATAGTATATTTGAGTTCAGTAGGCATTGGTTGAGGAGGCTTTATCTCAGGCTTAACTCTAGGTCTTGGTTTAGGCATATCTCTAGGTGGAGGGATTTTCAGTTGCTTCTCTGTACTTCTTGACCAATCTCAATGTCTTGGTTAAACTCTTCTTTATTTACCTCAACCTTCTATTTAGCACCAAGTTTTTGATGTATAGGGTCTTATTTTTCCTTCTTACAGGCAATTCCCATTTGAAAAAATGTTTACAAGTATCCATGGTCTTGGAGGCATTATGCAACTCATTTTCACATGCTTTTAACAGATGTTGAAATTTTTTTTCATAATCTTCGTGATGATGTAGTATCCTCATTGCTTGCATTTGAAACACCTCCAACTCCTCTAAGTGTCTATGATACTCTTTCCATTGGTCAAATTATGAATTATTTGATGACTGTGCTACTTCCTTCATCTATTGCACCCATCCTTGTTTCAAATTTTTTGATCTTGTAGTATGTTTGCTAGATTCCACCTTAAGCTCCTTGAGTTGATGATCAGATTTGGATCATGGACCTAAGTGATAGCTCAAAATTCAAATTGTTCGGAAGTGTGCAGAACCTGAGCGAAGGGATGGATCTCATCTTCCTAATTCCAGCACCATGAACAGTTTGAAAACCCGACACCATATGAAGAAGTTATCGCGATTTGAAAAGTCTAGTAAATTGTAATTTTTGGCCTTTGAATGGGTTTTGAATATTCAAAAAAAGAGAATATTCCATGGAATATTCTTGGAATTTTCCTCGAAATATTCCTTGCGGGCCAGTAATATTGTGACACGTGTCGCAATTTCATTGTTTGGGTTTAGACTTCGGCCAATTAGAGGCCGCCACGTGACCCAGGTTTCATGGTGCAAAATTTGGTTGGGACTCCGCAGGATCGAATGCGAGACCATAGCTCAACTAGGCCGCCCGCGTGCCATCATGTCACAACAAATTTATTAACCATATAAGAATGCGACATATATTTATTGTTTAACGGTTGGATATTTTGGGGTTTGGAGGGGCCAACCCCTCCCCACAGGACCATCGTTGTGACCAAGATCCAAGGGATTCAAATCGGTGCGCAAACTATTGGAGAAACCTACCAACATTTAAACCACCACTGTCACATGTGAGGTTAATCCGCCAAAGGTTTCGTAAACTCAAAATTCCAACTCATGTATAAAAAACGATAACCCACAGTTTATGTGCAGTTTCGCCAACCGTAAGTGGGAACTGTGGAGGGGTTGGGGCATGTGCCCAACCACCCTTAACCGACTATTTTATGTTATGGTTAGAATTGGAAGAAACTTAGAAGCACCCTAAATTTTTTCTTTTTCCCTATTTTATCTGCAGTTAAGTTCATTTCCCCAAAGTTAGTGGAGGATTTTTAGGGGACACTGGGTAAAATTAGCTTAGGCTCTATCTTGAGCTAGATTCGTCCATTCTGAGAGTGTGAATAGTCAATTTAGACTATCTCAGACATTCTAGACTCATTGGTGAGGGTTTTAGAGCCATCAAAGGAATTTTGAGCAGGTTTTTTCTTTATATAATTTCTAGGGGCCACTAGGGCCACCAAGGGGCAGCAACAAAAAGAGGCTTAGCCAGAGCAACTAGAGGCCTTTCTCAGTAATCCAATAGTCAATGTTGGATGTTTTAGACATTCTGGAACTAATGGTGTGGTTTGAAAAGCCTATAGAGGACTTTTGAAGGCCGAGTTGCTTCAGAGAAGTTCTAGGGGCCACCAGGGCCAGGAAGTGCTAGCAGGAGAATGAGGCCTATTCAGAGAAGCCAATATTCATTCTTAGCAAACCAATACATTAGGGGAATTTTGAGGTCTAAAATGGGCCTCCTAAGGAAATTATAAAATAATAGTGGAAATAATAAAATAATATTTGATTACATCATCAAATTTAAGAGAGAAAAAAGGAAAAAATATTTTTTCAACTTATCTCCCTATGGGTTTACTCAATTTTCGAGCGGCAAGATTCGTTGGATGCGGAATTTTATTTCCCATCCAAGGAGTACCAATGTTGCATACTTTCGATGGACACTACTACATGAAAAATGATAAATGCATGAAAAACATGATTTTAAACACGTTTTTACATGTATTTCTCATTTTTCCTGTAGTAGGGTTCATTGAAAGTATGCAACATGGGTACTCCTTGGATGAGGAATTAAATTTTGCATCCAATGAGTACTCCCACTTGAAATTTGAGTAAAATATTAGAGAGATAAGTTGAAAATACACATTGAAAAAGTAGGTTCATTATTTTATTATTTTTTAATATTTTTACTTTTTTACTCCAAAAATGGTGAATCATCCCCCATGGTTGACATCATCGTCTTCAATCTTATTGGTTCTTATAAAGTTTATTTTTGTAGTACATTTTTCTTAGGAAGCCCATTTTAGACCTCAAAATTCCCCTAATGGTCACTTTTGACTGTTTTGATACTTCTGAACCCATTAATGGAGTTTGCATAAGCTTTTGAGGACTTCTTAAAGCCAAGATGCTTCAGAGAAGTTTTGAGTGACCCCAGAGCCAAGGGGTGTCGCCAGGTGTTGGAGACGAAACCGAAGTAGCTGGAGGCCAATTTATGAAAATGAATAGTCTATTTTGACTATTTTGGACATTTTGAATCCAATGAAAGGATTTCAAGAGCCATTTGAAGACTTCTAAAGGTCGAAGAGCCACAGGGAAGTTTTGGGCAGCCCATGCCCATCAGTGGATGGAGGCCTAGATTGGGGAGCTAATGCTCATTTTGAACAAATGATCAGTCCATTTTGGAGGTCTGATATGTGCTAAAGATAGTAGGTGATTTTTCAGAGATAGAAAAATAATTCTGAAGGAGTTAGTGCTGCTTCGAAGCTTAGGGAATCTTAAGGACACCGACAGAAGGAGTCAAGTCTAAGGGAACCTAGTTCTGTTTTCAAAGTGATGACAACCATGGCAGGGGTATGATGGTATTCTAAACCCATTGGTATAGTTCAGATAACCATTGGAGTTGATTTTGTAGCTTTTAAAAGAAAATTCCATAATCCCAAAGAGCCAAGTCAGTTGACATAGGCTCAAGAAGACGTAGCCCACGATAGTCAGGTGAACTCCTTTATTAAATTTTTTGTTATGTGTTGATGATTTATTGTTGCATTATATGGTTGTTGTACATACTTAATTTCAGCAAAAATAAATGGTCTTAAAGCACTTAAACAATTAAAAAATATACACATGTTTCAATAAAATTCTGCACAAGTCAAATATTAGCTAGATCTTTTATTTGTTTAACTGAGTGGGAGGTTATTGAAAAGAATAACAAGTTATCCAGCCCATTTTCAGATCAGGTTGGTATCAGAACATAGTTTCTTGATTGATAGAGCACAAGGTTGCTTGTTTGACTTGAAAGGTGTTTGCACTGTTAAAGAATTTGATTGTTTGCAAACTAATTGTTGCTTACAAGTTTAAGTTTTCTAGAGGTGAAGGCAAAGCTATTGATAGCTAAGTCCAGAAGAGGAAAGGAAGGAAGAAGGGCTAAAGGCATCTTCCTTACCCAAAGGACCTTAAGGCAACCCTTGAAGCACAAGAGGTTTTGTTTGCAAAAGGCTGCTTGAAGAAGAGCTTGACTCTACAACCATTTTGTTTTGAAAGCTTTGGAATTGTTGATTGAAGTTCTTTTGTTTATTGACATTATGATGGCAACTTCTTCAAGTGAGGTTTCAAAATCCTCCTCCTTCACAAGATTCTTCGATGAAGACATGAAGCGAGACTTCTTCAAGATGAAGGATATGATGCAAATCATTTTTGAAGATAGAAGAGAAAGCACTAGACTTCATGAGAAATTGGTTGCTATGAAGGAAGAGAAAGAAGGACTTCTCCAAAGAATGCATGAGATGGAGATGCAGCTCCATCAAGCCCAAGAGGCCTTAACCAAGAACATGCATGAAGCAGAGGTAATTCACTCTATTTTGTCTTCAATTCCTCTTCAGAAAGATGTGTTGGTTTATTTGAAAAGCACACTAAAGGTATAGGATCCAAGTTAATGATTGAAATGGGCTATGAAGGCAAGGGTTTAGGAAAACATGCACAAGGCATGATTGATATTCTTTTGGTTTAGGAGAGGCCTAAGAAATTTGGTCTTGGTTATATTCAATCTTATGGTGAAAACTCCAAAGCCATGAAGGCATTTGAGGCAACTTTGAAAAGAACTTTTGTTCCAAGTTCTAAACCACAAACATGTCAAGTTTGCTTTCAAGTTGATTGCCATTGTTTGAAGCCTATGTTGCAGCAAGATGTGTGTAGACATGCAACTTATGGTGATCATGAGATTTCAGACAGTTTTCAAGACATGAACACTGATGTTATTCTTCAAAAGAAAGCTAGAACCTCTACTAGTTCATCTCCTCATGAAGGTAAAAAATATGGACATACAAAGCAGAAATTGAGGTATAATTCTTCCCATAGTCAAGTTGATTATGTTTCTGATAAGCATGAAAAATATGCATGCTTAAATGAAAGAAAGAGTTGTTGTGCATATTGTGGTATGTGTAACCATGACATTTCAAAATGCTGGAAGAGGATGAAGGCATACAAGAAACAGTTGAAGTGAAGGCAACTTGCAAAGAAGGTGCAAAAGACTTGCACACATTGCCAGAGAAAGGGACATTTTGTTTCCCAATGTTGGACATTGCATCCAACTAATCATCCCAAGAATTTGCAGCAAGAGGATAAAAATACTGGAAAAAGTGGAACCAAAGATTCCATCACTGATGTGAGAACAAATGTTTCACATGAAGAAGATTTTCAGTAGCAAAAGTCACCATGGAAGTGGCTTGGTAAGAAGTGGTTTGACTTCTTGACATAGTAAGACACACATCCATTTGTACATATGAAAATTTTAGCCAAGTATGCATGTATTTATGTTGTAATGTCATGTTTGTTTGAGCCACCTTGGATCGATGATCAAGGACATGATGTTCAACTACTTTCTATCAATTTCTCGCCAAAAATTTCTGAGTGAGTTCGAGGAAGACAATTCTTGATAGGAGGACAAGAGCATCTAAGAAGGAAAGTGTTGACTACCTTCGAGTTGTGGTTCAAAGGAAATAGCCATGCAAGGAAAAGTGTATGGAGGTTGAAAAGTGAGGGTGTTGTACTCTCATCTACTGAACAGATCAGGTAATCAGTTTTTTGGTGTCCAAAAGATTCCCAATGGGGAGGTGTGATCAAATTTGGATCATGGACCTAAGTGATAGCTCAAAATTCAAAGTGTTTGGAAGTGTAGAGAACTTGAGTGAACAAATATATCTCGTCTTCCTAATTCCGACACCATGAACGATTCGAAAAACCAACACCGTATGAAGAAGTTATCGCGATTTGAAAAGTCTAGTAAACTGCAATTTTTGGCCTTTGACCAAGTTTGACAGGGTTTTGAATATTTAAAAAAAGAGAATATTCTAGGGAATATTCCTAGAATATTCCTTGGAATATTCCTAGAATATTCCTTGGAATATTCCTAGAATATTCCTTGGAATATTCCCCAAAATATTCCTTGTGGGCCAGTAATATTGTGACACATGCCGCAGTTTGATTATTTGGGTTTAGACTTCGGTCAATTAGAGGTCGCCACGTGGTAGGCCCGGAGGCCGCCATGTGGCCCAGGTTTCATGGTGCAAAATTTGGTTGGGACTTCGAATTATCGAACGCAAGACCATAGCCTGGTTAGCCTGCCTATGTTCCATCATGCCACAACAAAGTTATTAACCATATAAGAATGTGACATATATTTATTGTTTAACGGTTGGATATTTTGGGGTTCGGAGGGGCCAACCCCTCCCCACAGAACCATTGCTATGACCAAGATCTAAGGGCTTCAAACCGGCACAAAAACCATTGGAGAAACCTGTTAGCATCTAATCCATGACTATCGCATGTGCAGTTAATCTTCCAGAGGTTTCGTAAACTCAAACTTCCAACTCAGGTATAAAAAACAATAACTCGCAGTTTATGTGCAGTTCCGTCAATCGTAAGCGAGAACCGTGGAAGGGTTGGGCATGTGCCCAACCACCCTTAACCAACTATTTTATGTTATGGTTAGACCTAGCAGAAACTTAGCATCACCCTAAATTTTTGCCTTTTCCCTATTTTATCTGCAGTTAAGTGCAGTTCCCCAAAGTTAGTGGAGGATTTTTAGGGGACATTGGGAAAAATCAGTTTAGGCTCTATCTTGAGCTATATTCGTCCATTCCGAGAGTGTGAATAGTCAATTTCGACTATCTCAGACATTCTAGAGCCATTGGTGAGGGTTTCAAAGCCATCAGAGGAAGTATTTTTTTTCTTTAGATAAGTTCTAGGGGCCACTAGGGCCACTAGGAGGCATGAACATAAAGAGGCTTAGCCAGAGCAGCTAGAGGCCTTTCTCAGTAACCCAATAGTCAATTTTGGATGTTTCAGAAATTATGGAACTAATGGTGTGGTTTATAGAACCTTTAGAAGACTTTTTAAGGCCGAGTTGCTTCAGAGAAGTTCCAAGGGCCATTAGGGTCAGCAGGAGAATGAGGCCTATTTAAAGTAGCCAGTATCCATTCTCAACAAACCAATAGTCATTTCTGATTGTTTTGATACTTAT
This sequence comes from Pinus albicaulis, assembly GCA_034641835.2. Taxonomy (NCBI): domain Eukaryota; kingdom Viridiplantae; phylum Streptophyta; class Pinopsida; order Pinales; family Pinaceae; genus Pinus; species Pinus albicaulis. Next base: position 1,633,362,147 of record CM076578.1, on the reverse strand, counting down.
TAATCCATTGATGGAGTTTTAAGAAGCTTTTGAGGACTTCTAAAAGCCGAGAATCTTCAGATAATGTTTCACTGACCCTAGAGCCACGGGGTGCCATCAGGTGTTGGAGGTGAAACCGGAGCAGCCAGAGGCCAATTTATGCAAATGAATAGTATATTTTGACTATTTTGGAAATTTTGAATCCAATGAAATGATTTTCTGAGCCATTTGAATACTTCTAAAGGTTGAAGATCCACAAGGAAGTTTTGGGCAGCCCAAGGCCATCAATGGATGAAGGTCTCGATTAGGGAGCCATTGCTCATTTTGAACAAATGATCAGTCCATTTTGGAGGTATGATATGTGTTGAAGATAGTAGGTGAGGTTTTAGAGACAGAAAAATAATTATGAAGGATTTAGTTCCACTTCGAAGCTTAGGGAAGCTTAAGGACACCGACAAAAGGAGTCAAGTCTAAGGGAACCTAGTTTTGTTTTTAGAGTGATGACAACCATGGCAAGGGTATGATGGTATTATAAACCCATTGGTTCAGTTTAGATAACCATTGGATTTTAGTTTTTAGCTTGTAAAATAAAATTTCCATAATCCCAAAGAGCCAAGTCAGTTGACATAGGCTCAAGGAAATGTAGCCCACGATATTCGGGTGAACTCCTTTATTAAATTTGCTGTTATGTTTTGATGATTTGTTGCTGCATTATATGGTTGTTGTGCATGATTAATTTCAGAAAAAACAAATGGTCTTAAAGCACTTAAACAATTAAAAAAATACACCTGTTTCAAATGTAAAATTTCGCACAAGTCAAGTATAAGCTAGATATTTTATTTGTTTAACTGAGTGGGAGGTTCTTGAAAAGAATAACAAGTTATCCAACCCATTTTCAGATCAGTTGATTTTCAACTGCAACTTGTTTCCCTTTGTCTTACTCAATAGACCTAGAGGGTATCTTCACATGTATCCTTTGTGGAGCAGTTTGTTTGGATGCCTCTATCAATTCTCTGTTTTTTTTTTACATAAATAATATATTTAGTTGATACATGGCAAGGGATTCCTTAATTTCTGTCACATTGAGGTCTTATTTAAGTTGTACCTGGTCATTCTGCCCCATCTCAATCTCTTGACGATCCTTTGTAGTTTCAACAGCTACTTGAGCTACTGCTTCTTCCATGTCTTTCTTAACCCTTGACCTAGTCCTGGGTCTCATCTCAAACTAGTAATTCTTGACTGTCTCCCCTGCTGCTACTTAAAACTTGGTGATGTGAGGTGTTGGCACTTGCTCCTTTGGCTCATGTAACTTTTATTTTCCTTTTAACATATGCTTCTTTCAAGGCTACTTGCCATGCTTACCTTGTTATCTCTTGTTGTGTTGTATACCTTTATCCTCAACTACCTTAGCTCCTTTCAATGTTGGAGTGGCTTTACCCTCATGTAATTCATGTGATTCTTGTCCCTTTTCACAAATATTTACTTCTGAAGGTTCATCTTGTGGTGTTAGACCAAGAATAGACAAGAAATTATACCACTAAAGTTTTTTCTTCTCAACAACAAACTTGACAATAATTTTGATGAGGGAAAAGTGGAATAGGTTGGACATATGGTTGTCCCTCTGAAGTTGTACCTTTGTTGCCATCCTCTCTAGGCTCTTAAGCAAGAAGTAAGAAAATTTCATGGGTTTTTTGTCTGTAAAATGTAATAGAAGCCTCAGATGATACTGGTAAGCCTTGTTGAACCTTCCCTCACATGTAAAATATCTTTGAACTATTTTTAGCAACTCATTGTAATGGTCCTGAAGGTATTATGTGGGGAAAGTGGTGGGAAACTCATTGCTAAATTGAGGTTTAAAAAATTCTTTCAAAGTTGAGACCTCTAACTCATCCCCCTTGAGTTTTTCTATGATGACAATCTCTAGATATCCCAACTTGACTCTATCATTCTTGAAATTCAGGGCAGAGAGACTACAAAGTTGTGTGTGGTATCCCATATTTTGGATCATCTAACAGAAAGGAATGCACCCAACATTCTCAAAGGCCACCCTTACTACAGGAGAGGAGTTCACAATGGTTAAAGTCTGGGGCTCAATGCAGACAACATCTCCTCCCTTTCTATTTAATGTAGAAGCCATTCAACCCTAACAACAGGTGGCAAAGGGACTTGACCATCTGGAATCTGTGTGTGAAAAGAAATGAGCTTGAAGTTGTGGTTTGGTGACAACACACATTGTGCTATGCAACCGTTGTGCAGTGGTTATAGAGGAGCTTTACAACAATGAATATGATCTGGAAAATTTTGTAATTTAACCCATCAAATGTACCAACCATTCAACACCCCAAACTTTCCAGGTTTTGTACCCACAGAACCCAGTTTTGATTCTTAAACCTTGTGACTGTGTGCATGGAAACACAAGTGGTGCGCAATGAAATATCCTTTGGAATTAAAATGACATGTCACCAATTTAAATCAATTTGAAACTTGAAACCATAGTTTTGGGAAGTGAAAGGCAAGCTCCTACCTCATGCCAATCGGAAATCCCATGCAGTAAGGAGGCAGCTCTAGTGAACGCACTACACAGTGATTACATGGTGTGCTACGTAGAAGCTACGCAATGAACCTCTGCTCTCCAGCGTTTTCCTTTCAATACCATGCTTAGCCTTCAAATTCACATACACCATGGAGTAAATCACCTTTTTAGCAACAAAAAACATCAAAATGGAGAATCTGTCATGAAATTTGAAATTTAATTTTCTTTTTTAATTAAATGGTCCGACAGGTAACATTTTATATTTCAACGCTCTATTTTGGCACTCCTATTTGATGAGAAATAATTTAGGAGTGTGGGAACTTAAGAATATTTGAATGATATTCATGAGTGTGAGGGGGTGGGTAAATGTATTAGGATATGGGTACTATGTGTTGATTCACAGTGTAATGATGACTTATCAAAAGGGAAAAATGAGGACTAAGGTAGCATGATGGATGTGATGGTTGATTTAATTTTGATAGTTGGTTATATGGAATATGAAATATTTTAGAAGGGACTAAGGGGACATGGGGGTAGAATATGTAGGATTAAGGGTATTTGAATGGGCTTAGGGGAAAATAAGAATAGGATGTGGGGATTAGTATAAGAATCATGAATTTTTCATAGAATATGGAATTTAAGCATCGAGAAAAAGAAATAATATTCAACCATACTGCCTTGAAAAGCATTCCTATGACTATGAATAAATGTCTACATGAATCTCATAACAAACCAACATTTGGACACGACCCTCTTGACTCAAAATTTACAATGACACTTCCCAAAAACCTAAACACCATTTCACATCTTTTGACCAAAGCTAAGACAACCAAACTCACGATGATTTCCTATAGAACACTTGATCAAAATCATGACAACAAGAGGTCTATGAGTTTTGATTAATTACAAGACAACAAATTGTAGATTCAACAACGTTCGACAACTGACAGACTAACAGACTCTAACATTGGCTCCATTTGGTATGGTAGCCTCCCTGTGAGGTGCCAAGAACAACAACACAGACCAAAATCTTATCCATTGGGAAACATAGTCAACATATAAAATGAAAATGTCTGCAAAAGACAAATCCAACTGACTTAAATGACTAAAACTGATTATTAATTGTAAGAAAATATTTAGAAGACTGACTGACCTATTTATGACAACATATTGTTCAGACCTTAGGGCCTTCACTTCGGGCTGCAAATCCCAACCTAAAATATCCACACTTGTATTATTCAGAAATTAAAATGGTATATAAAATGAAATGACGTTCCAATCATGGAATCAGGTGAGAAAATTCTTGAGCAACTTGCCATTCATGGGCCCTGCTCCAACTGGTTCGTCTGGAAAATCCTCAAGCAGATAAGCATTGTTTCCTTTGAATGCAGCAATCTTGAACAAACCCTTCCACAAATTATCGAACTTCCCATGCTTGCCATTTTATTCTCTCCTGGGATTCCATTTTAGTACCAGATCCCCAATCTAAAAATCAGCTATTTTTGTACTCTTATCATATATTCTTTTTATTATGTCTTGGATCAGCTGAGTGTTATTACAAGCTTCTTCCCCGAACTGCTGCAATTGAATCATCTGTCCAATCCTTCATTGCATGTCGTTTTGTTTTACTTTAGCCTCTTGTAATAGCCTCATGACTAGGACTCCTAATGAGGAAGGGAAAGGAGTTTATGTCCCATAGGCCAGCTAAAATGAAGACATGCCTATCGACCTTTTAGTAAGAGAATCTGCCCACAATGCATGTGCCAAATTTTTGTGCCAACTCTTCTTGTTTTCCTGCAACATCTTGTCGATGATATTTACCAGGCTTTTTTTCGAGGATTCTGCCAAGCCATTACTCAGAGGTTAATAGAATTTAGAGTGCCCTAGGACAATGTTATATTTGTGATAGAACTCTATCATATTTTTGGGTCTGAAAGCTACAAAATTTTCTATGATAATCTTTCACAGACATCCAAAACGAGACAAAATGTTACCTTCCAAAAAATGTATGATCATTGTATCCATATCTTTTCGAGTCAGGACTGCTTCAATCCATTTGGTGAAATAGTTCGTTGTCGTCAATATCCACCTGTGGTGATCGGAAGAAGTGGGATGGATTTTTTCAATAAAATCGAGACCCCATATCTGAAATGGCAACTCAACTGCTATGGGTTTCAAGGGAAATAGAAACAAATTCTTTCTTCCTTCGAACATCTGACATTCTCAATATTTGGCCACGCTTTTAAACACATCAAAAAACAAACTAGGCCAATAAAATTCAACCCTTAGAATTTTATTTGTTGTTGTCTTCAAGTATAAGTGGCTACCATAGTCTCCTTTGTGAAAGTCTTCCATTTTTTTATGAGCTTCTTCCCCTGTCAAGAAATTCAGCAATATTCCACTAGGATCTTTCCAGTATTAAAACTTATAAAGAATGCATAATTTTTGTGCCTTCAATTGGAGAAATCGAGCCTTTGTTTTGGGTAGATCGGGAGGTGCTTGTAAATGTTACAACACATACAAAATATCAGCATACCAAGAAGAATCAACAAACCTTTCTGGAAACTGTTGGGCATCACTTGAAGTTTCATCTTCTCTTAAGACAACCAAGGATTTTATTTGCAGTGATTACAGATTGGATTCAACCATCATTCAAGCCAAACCTTGTCCTTTAATAAAATTTTATGGCTTGATCTCAATGTCATACTCAAGTATAGAAGAAACCCATTTGCCCCTCCTCACATCTGGATCACTTTGAGTCAAAATTTCTTTGATTGCAACACTAGTTACATAGGCCATGACATGAGAATGAAAAATGTATACACGGAAGTCCTTCAATGCTTTGACGAGAGCTAATGATTTCTCCTCCGTTATATGATATCTGAGGGCAGCATCTCTCAGAATATCACTGAAGAAAGAGATGTGTTGTTTGGTTCCCTGTTGATTTTTTTGCAATAGGACAACTACAATACTTTGTTCAGAAGAAAAAGAAAATATTATGAATTCACATGTATAATACGGGCTAACCAGTGTGGGAGCACAAGACAACGTAGCGTTGAACTCACTGAAATATTTCTTTCTATCTTCACCCCATTTCACCTCGTTGTCCCACTTTAACATCTCTGTAATCTTTTACAAAATTTCTGCTAGATTTCGGATAAACCTTCTTTAAAAACTTATTCTGCCTACAAAAGACTGAATTTATTTTTTACTCCTGGGAATATCCATTTTTTGAATTGCTGCAACTCTATTGGGATCTATTTTGAGGTCATATTTAGAAATAATGTGACCCAAAATCTTGCCTTCCTCTAGCCCAAATAGTGACTTTTTGGGGTTTAATGATATGTCGTATTTCCTACATTTCTCAAAGGCTACCATTAGGTGCTGCAAATGATCTTCATAGAACTATGAGAAAATAGTAATATCATCAAGGTATATGACAATAAAACTATGTTTTTTTCCTCCGCAAATTCTATGTCCATAGCTCGCTGAAATGTCACCCCTGCATTCATTAGAATGAATGGCATCTTAGCATATTTGAATGTCTCCCAGGGTGTGGCAAAGGTTGTTTTATCTTGGTGTTTTGGGTGAACCAATATTTGGTTATACGTCGAGAAACCATCTAGCAAAGAAATTATTCTTGCTCCCACCACCTTCTGAAGAACATGGTCCATCTTTGGCAACGAATAGTTTTCTTTGAGTGACACTCTGTTTAAGTTTCGAAAATCCACACATAGCCTAATTTCACCCATATTTTTTCTAACCGACAGTAAGTTAGACATCCAATCGGAAAATATAAGAGGAACAATAATACGAGCATCAAAAATCTTTCTTACCTCCTTCTTGATCAGGGGCAGTAACACCAGATTTGTCCTCCATAGTTTCTGCTTAAAAGGCTTCCAATCCTTTTTTACTGGTATTGTATGATGGATTATATCTTTGTTATATACTTTCAGGTGTTCATACCCCTAGGAAAACACATCAGCAAACTCAATCAACAACTCCAAATATTTTTTCTTCATTTTCGGCTGCTTCGTTGTACCTATATTAGATTCTTCCACTTCTTCACCCATAGGTGCTAATTTTGGCCTTTTCGCCACATCATTATGATCAAAGATCTCTTCCAAAGGTACCAACCCTCTTGGAAGGACATTGTCCTTGAGTTGTAACACTTTCAACTCTGCTCCTTTTTTGTCCAATTCATCTTTTAACTTATTTATGAAATTTTCCTTATCCAAACCTTCGCATGCACAGTCCCTTTCCATTTTCATTTTGATGAACTCCTCCTTCATTAACATAAAATCTTATATCTGCTTATCACTTTGAAAGACCTACCAATGCTTCAAATTATCCAGGACAACATGCCTATGTATGACTTCTACCTTGTATTTTCCTTTAACACTACTGGACACTTCGAAATCAGAGGCTGAAGTAGCCAAAGCATCTGCAACAACATTATCTTTCCTTAGTACAACAAAAAAATATAAACAAAACAATTTTGTAAATAATCTAGGACAACATTAAAATAAGCATGCATCCAGGGATGTTTGGTTTGATATTCACCTTTGACTTATTTAATAACCAACTCGGAATCCCCATGCACATCTATCCTTCTAGCTCCTGATTTTTTCAAAGTACGGAAACCCAACAAGAGTGCTTCATACTCTGCGACATAATTAGTACAATCGAACACTAATTTGAAAGAGGATAACTTTGTCTTACCAATTTCTGGATTGATTATCCAAACACCAGCACCTAGACCTTCTCTTCTCTTTATCCCATCAAAATGCATCAGCCATACACGTTTTTTTTGTTTTTTTTAATTTATAACAACCTTCACACATGCAGATTTTTGGGGGACACCTCGGCTGCCCTGTTCCTCAATTTTTTTGCTGTCTGGTACTCCCATTTCATGACTGCCTTTTTCATCAACTTCTTTTCAAGTGTATGAAAAATCAACACCCACTTTGTTGTCCCTCCTTTGTTCTGAATTTTCTTCGTTGTCCTGTTGTGATTCTTTATCCGAAATTTATAAATTCCGACTGTTGTCCCTTTCTTCTTGCATATCTTCATCACCAGAACAACCTGAATTGAAAAGCTACAAATGAATCCAAATCAGATTGGACAACGTACATTGGATGATTTACATGTTTATCCCTACTTCTAATCATGAAATGCATGAGTGGCTCTCAATACGATTTCCTTGTCTGGCCACTGAAAAATGAAACTGTAATGTAGGACATGTATGTTTGCATAGCTTCGTTTAGTTTCACCATCTAGGATCTAGACAAGAGCATACCAAATTTGGGAGGTATATCTACCACCACAATATCCATCACCATACATTAGGAGGGAATTTGAGTTAAGGACACCACCAAATATTTTATTAATACCAGACGTTTCACCTTGCTGGAATCAAATGAAAAGATCCTTGTAGGGCCTTGTGATATCCAGTCCTAACCTTTCCATGATCACCTTCAGCATTGAATTGTGTGAAGCCCCAAATTCCAGCATAACATTGTGAAATATTTTCTCATGCACATTTAAACTAACATAAAATGGTGGTACTTCTCTGTCCTGTCCCTTATCATTGATCTTTGGACCAAAAAAAATAGTTGGATGATCATCAACTATATTGACTGTGTCAGAAAATTTTTCAAGCTTCAATGCTCTCACAATATGGGATCTATACTAGTCATTTTTAAAAAATTCACCAAGAGGGATAGACACCTTCAACTTATCCAATTCAGTTTCAAGATTAAAAGGATTTGAAACCTTGTAAGACCCTTTATAACATATTTCTTTTCCATAACATCTTTGGATGTGTCTTCTTTCCTCTACGTAATTGTGATAGGAGGTTCCTTCTTTTGGCCACTAGTACTGGGGACATTTTTCTTCGCATTGTTGGCTTCCACCTCTTTCTATTTTCCACTATTGTTTATTGTCTCCTTTTTCACCACACTATAGACATCTGTCTCCTTTTTTGGCACACTTCTGCCCACTGTCTCCTTTCTTGTTGCATTGCTACCCACTATCCTATTTTTCAAATTATATTGATGATGAACATGCATTATGGCATTTTCATACCCTTTTATGAAATCTATAGAATCAGTCATAAATGAATCATTACAGGAATGTGCTAGCAGTAACTCTTCCTCCTTTGTCACAAAATTTTCAAGCTGCTCTCGGTCTTGATCTTCTTGAGTCAAATACACATTCAGATGCTCTTCACCAAAGAAAAGAATTTGGTCCTCTTGATATTGCTCTTCCTCTTCATCTAGATCTTGAGCATAGTTTTACTGAAAAGGTAGTTTAATTTTTTGTTGTGGCTGCTCCAGACCCTTCTTCTCCCTTGGTTTGTTTGGTGCTTGAGGCTACCTTTGAAAATTCGAATTTCTGATTTGTGGACCAACTTGAGGTTTGCTGGCTGTTGCTTGTTGGTCCTCTAATTTGCACCCTTTTTGACCATTTTTCCCTTTCCAAATCGTAATCATTTACCTTGTTTTACCTTTCTTATGTGCCCTCATCCTGCACTAGTGAGAGAACGATGACACATTCTGCATTAACTTCATATTTTACATTTTTAACTCAACTTATCATTTATTAACTATCTATTACGTGATTTATTACTTAGAATTACTTTTTTAACTTATTGTTACCTCCTATGCTATTTAATAGATAAACACTTATCTTCACTGTTGATTTTTAGTGCATAATAGATCTCACACCAGCACCAGCGCCGTGAATCTTGGTAGCGAATCCGGATCACTTGGGTTGCTGCATGTTTTGTACTGCCTTAGCTACGATCAACGAAGACATATCCAAAGGAAGCCGAGTCCCAGCGATGAGAGTAGTTAAATCTAGAGTAGTTGAGATCGTACTTAAGAGAGACGAACAGTTGGAGATAGCTGCGGCCTGTTCTGTTAAAAGTGATTTAATTCTGAAGGCCGAAAGCTTATTCTGTTAAAAGTGATTTAATGGTTAAACGATCCTTTTGGCTTGCGGCCAAAAGGATCTATATAAGAAGAAATGTAAATAGGAAAATATGTTCAATGTTTGGATAGAATTGAATAGATCAGAGAATAGAACCAGTGAGGCAATAACAAGCCTGCCTTTTGTTATTGCCCAAATATGGGCTGGATATGTAACCACACATGTATTTTCTTTGAGGATTTAATGAGAAGAGCTCTGCCTTATGCTTCATGGATTTTATTTCTTCATGCTTAAACAGTTGATGAATTGATTCAATACTGAGTAGCGTTTCCATTTGAAAGGGAAACGTGCTGGTTGGCTAGGGACTAGCCAACCCAGCACGTTCTCCCTCCTTTATGTTCTTGCAATTTATGTCTGCTAAGTGTGATTTAATTTATGTCTGCTAAGTGTGATTTAATTTATGTCTCCACCTGTTTCAAACAAGAGAAATTACCTGTGCTAGTGCACGTTGGTGTGCTATTCACTTTCTACACGTGTGGTTGTTTTCTCCGCCTGGTTCGAGCATGAGAAATTACCTGCACCTGTGCACGTTTGTGTGCTATTCACTTTCTGCACGTTTGGTTTGTTTTCTCCGCCTGGGTCAAGCAGGAGAAATCACCTACACCAGTGCATGTTGGTGTGCTATTCACTTCAGCAAGCCTTTCTAATTTACTTTCAGAAATTTTCTTGCTTTCATTAAACACTTTATAACAGATTATTTCTTTATTTCCGCAGACATTTATCTTTTTGATATGCAATCTAGTTTTATAACACTTGCAGTAATTAATCATTGGTTTCAAGGACTAAAAGTTAAAGTGTAAGAAGCTCAGATCAGGTACAAGAACCAGTTTCTTGGTACGAGAACTGAGTGTTATGGACTTGAGAAAGTTCGGGGCCCTTGCACAAAGAAAAGCATTTTTAGTACAGACATTACTTTACACCTTCTCCATAGATCATTGTTCTTGCACTAGTGCAAGAAGACTACACTAGTGCAAGATCGATTCTTGTGGGAAGGATATCTTTACATGAGCAGGTTTGAAAGGGCCCATTTTTTGAAGACTGCTAAGGTGTCTTTGCTAAAGAAAACACATTCTTAGTAGATGATCAATATCCTGCTAGAGTAATTGCCTTCTTTTTATTTCCGAATCTCTCTTGCAAGTATATTTCTTCTTGTTCTAGCCTTAGATTGTTTTGATGGGTTGAGTTGCCTTCTTCTCTAAAGTTTGATTCTGCAATTTTTCCTTTAAAAAGTAGGAGTTGATATTAGAAATATTCATACCATCTCTGGCATTTCCTGTGCTTTGTCTCTAAGTTTACGAATCCCCCGGTTTGACAATTTAAGTGTTGAGGACTTTACTTAAGTGTAATTCCTGCACCCAACATTTTGGTGTCGTTGCCAGGGATGCGATTTGATTTGGTAAGAATTTTTTGTTGATGCAATAGGGGTAAGTCTGCCTTTATCTTTTTGTATTTTCTTATGCAAGTGTGGTGAGCCTTATTTCAGCCAATAACTTTGAAAATCAATTATCTTCAGATCCTTAACATTATATCATTTTTGGGGTGTTGTAAGAACCCCCGTTACTAATATGTGTGTGGAGACAGGGACTATCAATCAACTAGATGGACTTAAAGAGATAACAAGTATGAAGGTTCTCTCTCAAGCCCTAACAGCTGCTGGAATCTTGATCTCTACCTCTTAGGAAGAAAACTTCTTGACAATAGTCAAGGACTTGTCCATTTCTCCACCATCACAAGAGGATTTAGAAGTCTCTTTTGAGGAGACAAATGAATCATGCACTATAATCAATGGAGAACATCCACTGGAACCTGAGATCGAGGAGTTCTTGACATGTCTATCAGCAGATCCAGAATGTAATCAAGAGACTACTCACCCTACGGAGAACAATCAACATGACATGGAAGAAGAGGGCGAGTAGCATGGGCCAAATCAAGAAATGGACCAAGGCTACCATGATTACATTGAACATTGGTTCCAAATAACTACTCGAGCAATGCAACATTATCCTCTTCTAAAACTCTTGTTGTCATATCATTTACATTTGTTGGTTTTTCATGCTCATGCACACTTTCAAGTTTGTATGATAAATTTGAGCATGAATATATGTTTTCACCTGATATGCACATGGCTTCATTGGAAGCACTCCTATACATAAAAAGAAGTCTTCCGCCTCGTAGGTAAAGTAGGGTAGGTGAATAAAGCTGTTAACATGCTAATTGGGTTTTTGATTTTTAAAGTGTAGTCATTAAAACTACTTTTGATCCGCGTTGGTTGTTAACACACACATCTGTGACACATCTTGTTGAGTATGATTTACTCTAATACCTCATGATTTTTCAAAGTAACCATGACTAATCACTCTAAGAAGTTGTCATCTGATATATATGATTTCAGTTTCCCTTAGAAGGTACTATTGGAAACCCCCTATGGAGGACCACTCTTGTTAAGATCATAATAAGCTACTCATGAGAACACTAGCATTTTTAATTCAAGAAGTCTTTTAGTCATTATCTGGGATATCTTTAATAAGTCTTTAGGGTAGAGGAACTAGTCAGTAATGATTAGTCATTAAAAACTTTTCACGCCATCCCGTACTCTTAAGGAGTAGATCTGTCTCCCCAATTATTAAGTAACCTTTTAGGTTGATCATAATCAGAGTATACAAAAGATTTAGGGGAGGATAGGAGGTCTTGTGATGAGTCGACCTACCACAATCATGAGACCTAGCATGCATGACATTACTGCTTCTGATCACCAAGCCAGAGTAATGGATTTCAACCGGAAAGTTGGAAGACAAGAGGTCTCATCATGAGCCAACCTGTTCATCCATGTTACTTCTTGTGAGTGGCACTGCCATTAGTTGGTTACCAAGCCAAAGCAATGGCCTTCATCTAAAATTAAAATAAGATAACTCTGAATCCATGCCTAGTAAGTGGGACACAGAAATTTTGATGGGTCAAAAGACACCCCTGCCGAGGTTATGGACACCTGTGGGTAGTAGGGCTATGTCTGTGGTATTAAAGTTAATTGCATACTATGATTTTCTTGGCTATATTTCTCTTCCCCTAAACTTATCTTTTTTTCTTGGACAATGGTTTTAAAGATGATTTGAACATGATGCTTTGAGTTATATCTTTAAAAAATCAAGAATCTTTAAGGATGTGGTACCCTTAGTAAAGGTTATTCTTTGTGATATATTAAGAGGAAATTTAGTTTGAATCCGGATGACAACGGAATTTAGAGTGTTCAATAAAGAGATTGCTAATTGGTATCATAACTCATTTTTACTTTCATGATATTTAGAGTGATTAATTACTCAATGATGACTGCTCACAAGATGTTGGTTGGCAACAATGTGTATTGATGGTGGTTGCCTCTAAATATGCGCTGCATAATCTAGGTACAAGATTTCTATAGTAGGTGCATGAACTTGAGGTAGTTATTTTGAGATTGCACCTTTTCAACAAAATTTTATTTTCATTATAAGGCTTTGGGCAGAAACAAAACAAGGAATTCATTTGGGACAAGGTAATAGGTATGTACCATACTCTTTTGTCTATAATTCTCGTTGCAATTATTTTTCTTGCACCAGTGCAGGCAGACCTTCCATAAAATTTTCTGCCTTTCTTCATATCCCATTTCGTAATTTTCCCTCAGCTTTATTCTCAGAATCCTAGTATAATTAACCTTCCCATATTCTTCTAAATTCACCCTATCCGCTTCAAAGAAATGCCACTTTAACCCTGAATTTTTTTTCCTATTCCACTTCTATTTTCCCTCTTTTGGTACTTTCCTGGAATCCCGGTGACAAAATTCCTTCCGATTCTAAGATTTTCCTTTCCCACTCCTTTGTTCCCTCATGAGTTTATTGCAGGATCTTGCATACAAAGAGCAAAAGGATGTGCTCTGAAACATCAAGAAAGGGCAAAGAAAAATTCAGAATAAGTTGATGAAATCATGTGAAATCCAACCTATATTTTAATTCTGTCTTAATATTATGCTTGCACTAGTGTAAGCATTTTGTCCTATATGATAAGATGAGCAGAAAAGTACCAGCAGAATGATATGATTTAAGCAATGCAAAGATCAGTACAAGCATGCACCTCATCAGCAGCATAACACAAGACATAAAGAAGTGATCATGATGGAAAGTTATATGATGTTTTTCATATGATTGACAAGTATTTATGCTATTATATTACCTAGGAGGAAATTAGTTAAAAGTACAAAGTTTTTTAAGTAGAAATCATGATCTTTTTAATGAGTGCTAAGTTCTTTTTTTTTTGTAATTATGAAGAAATGTAAGAATTGTGTAATCGTTATTTTCATTTGATTCACCCCATTCCACCATAATGTGAAATGTCCTTCACTCATAACTCCCCCCGCTCCTACCTTCATCCCAAACATCTCGTCATTACTGTACTTAACCATTAAACCGTCATCGCGCGTACCAATTAAGCCTGACCAGAAATGATGAGTATTTATGGCAAATGAATCAGAGATACGGTTGGATATTTATGTATGAAAGTCGATTCCCCGATATTGCATGCAAGCCTTGGAAATTATTGTTCATATCCGATAGCAGCAATGCCACCCATCCGAAATGAGCCCATGTCTCTTAGCAAGATTGAGCAAATTGCCGAATTTCGCAACAGTCTTAGACTGTTGCGGGAGCCGGGATTTCTACGGTTCCTACAGAAGTTCGATGGGTATGACAGGGAGGTCACCCTACAATTTGCAAGAAGCTTTAAGAACGACCAAGTGAGAATTGGGCTGCTCGAATTCAAAGTCATGAAGAAATTTGTAGCAGCAGCAACGGGCTTGGAGAATACGGGAGTGGAGTGGTTCAAGAACCAGAAGCTGGAAAGAAAATGTTGGCAGCGTTTTTTCAAGGATAAGAAGATGGAGGTGAATTGGAAATGCAGAGTCCCGCGCAAAGCCCTGCTGGGTCAATGGCAGGATCTCCTATTTTTTTTGCAGAAATTTGTGACCTGCGAAGGGAGGTACACCTATACCGTGGTTTATCATTTTAGACTGCTGCAAAATTTTGAAGGAGGTTGGCACATTCGTTGGAAGATGAACTTCCCCTACCTTTTTCTCAAAAGCTTGGAGAAAATGGCTAAAAGCGTACAAGATGGAAGGGAGGACCAGGCCGATACATGATTATGCCATCACGGTCTGATAAAAATCCTGGTCTTAAAGCAACTAGAGAGCAAAGGTATGCCATGGGAAGGGTTGTTGAAACAGCTGCACGGGAAGTCAGCCGAGAGCAAAGAAGTTAAGGCACATCAAGAGGAAGAAGGCTGAAACAGTGCAGCCTGAGGACAACATGCTGGAGCAGGACTAAGTTGGAGTATTCAGAATTTTGTTTTTTTGCAGAGGTAAAAAGTTGTGTGAGGACACACAACAGTTTAGGGATGGGAGGATGTTGGTCCTCTAATTTTCACCCTTTTGGACCATTTTTCCCTTTCCAAATCATAATCATTTACCCTGCTTTACCTATCTTATGTGCGCTCATACTGCACTAGTGTGAGAACGATGACACATTCTGCATTAACTTCATATTTTACATTTTTAACTCAACTTAGCATTTATTAACTATCTATTACGTGATTTCTTACTTAGAATTACTTTTGTAACTTATCATTACCTCCTATGCTATTTAATATATAAACACTTATCTTGAAAGTTGATTTTTAGTGCAGAACATATCTCGCACCAGCACGAGCACCATGAATCTTGGCAGTGAATCCAGATCACTTGGGTTGCCGCCTGTTTTGTATTGCCTTATCTACGATCAACGAAGACATATCCGAAGGCAACCGAGTCCTAGCTATGATAGCAGTTAAATCTAGAGTAGCTGAGATCGGAATTAACAGAGACGAACAGTTGGAGATAGATGCGGCATATTCTGTTAAAAGCGATTTAATTTTGAAGGCCGAAAGCTTATTCTGCAATCGGTTATGTAATTTTTTATAACGATTTCTGTAATTTTCTATGTAATGGTTAAACGATCCTTTTGGCCTGTGGCCAAAAGGATCTATATAAGCAGAAATGTAAATAGGACAAGATGTTCAATGTTTGGATAGAATTGAATTGATTGGAGAATAGAACCAGTGAGGTGGTAACAAGCTTTTCTTTTGTTATCGCCCAAATCTGGGCTGGATATGTAACCACGCATGTATTTTCTTCGAGGATTTAATAAGAAGAGCTCTACCTTATGCTTCATGGATTTTATTTCTTCATGCTTAAACAGTTGATGAATTTATTCAATACTAAGTAGCATTTCCATTTGAAAGGGAAATGTGCTGGTTGGCTAGAGCCTAGCCAACCCAGCACGTTCTCCCTCCTTTCTGTTCTTGCAATTTATGCCTGCTAAGTGTGATTTAATTTACAACAATTGAATTTTTGTTTGAGTGAAAGCAGATCTAGAGTGTGAAGTAGTTAAATTTCCTTTTCTGCATCTAAATTTAAATTTGCTTTCTCCACCTGGTTCGAACAGGAGAAATTACCTGTGCCAGTGCACATTGGTGTGCTATTCACTTTTTGTACGTGTGGTTTGTTTTCTCTGCCTGGTTCAAGTAGGAGAAATTACCTACACCAGTGCACGTTGGTGTGCTATTCACTTTCTGCATGTTTGGTTTGTTTTCTCCGCCTGGTTCGAGTAGGAGAAATCACCTGCACCAGTGCAGATTGGTGTGCTATTCACTTTAGCAAGCCTTTCTAATTTACTTTCAGCAATTTTCTTGCTTTCATTAAACACTTTATAATATATTGTTTCTTTATTTCTGCATACATTTATCTTTTTGATATGCAATCTGGTTTTATAACACTTGCAGTAATCATTGGTTTCAAGGACTAAAATTTAAAGTGTAAGAAGCTCAGATCAGGTACAAGAACCAGTTTCTTGGTACCAGATCTGAGTGCTGTGGAATTGAGAAAGTTCAGGGCCCTTGCACGAAGAAACGCATTTTTAGTACGGACATTACTTTACACCTTCTGCATAGATCGTTGTTCCTGCACTAGTGCAAGATCGATTCTTGTGGGAAGGATATATTTACATGAGCAGGTTTGAAAGGGCCCATCTATTGAAGACTACTAAGGTGTCTTTGCTAAAGAAAACACATTCTGAGTAGATGATCAATATCTTGCTAGAGTAATTGCCTTCTTTTTATTTCTAAATCTCTCTTGCAAGTATATTTCTTCTTGTTCTAGCCTCATATTGTTTTGATGGGTTGAGTTGCCTTCTTCTCTAAAATTTGATTCTGCAATTTTTCCTTTAAAAAGTAGGAGTTGATATTAGAAATATTCATACCATCTTTGGCATTGCCTATGCTTCATCTCTAAGTTTATGAATCCCCGGGGTTGACAATTTAAGTGTTGAGGACTTTACTTAAGTGTAATTCCTGCACCCAACACTACCCGGTTAGTTAGAGAGATCTTCTCCATCATCTTCTCCATAGTCTTAACTAGTGTATCAAATTTCGCATCAAAAGAAGTGGAGGGGTCTTCCTTTATTGTAACTCTTCTCTATGTTTTCAACTTATCCTTCTTTGCCAAAAAATTGGCCTCTACACTGAACGTGTTGCTTTCATATATTCAAGTGTTGTTGGATTCCTTTATCTAAGTTGATATGCCTTCTCAGGGTAAAAAAAATCAAGATAATGGAGGAGAGAAAGCTCGGGAGGTGGATTTATGTATGAAGGGATGGAGTTATAAAATTTATTAAACCTTGCAGAAAAAGTATGGAATTACTTCCCCAAACTTCCTTTTAAGATTGTTGTACTCAACCAGAATTTGCAGAGGATTCTTTTTCTCACCCCTTTTTTCTACGAAATCATCTTCTAACTCTTGATAATTAGCATAAGCAGTAGGGTAAGCATTCCTAAACCACTTTTTCACATCACCTGGGAAACTCTGAGCAAACAATCTTACTTTCACATCCTCATGGTCCACTTCTTTCGGGTTTACAAAAGCACTGATTTTATCTACATGTTGCTTTGTTGTGACCTCTCGTGTACCATCGTATTGGGGAAGTTTTTGATCATATTTTTTAGGCAAGTCATGCAATTGTGCAGGGAGAACTAAAGGGCCATATCTTACTACCATGGTTACTATTTGGAAGATGACTGCACTAACTGTAGTGCTGGAAACATGAAGTGTACGAGCAGGAAGAGTAATAGAAGGTGTGCTACTATATGAAATTATAGGAGGTGTGGATGATGAGACAAAAAATAATAAGAGAGCATGAAGAAAGCAATCAACAGATGAATATTGAATATTAGACTGAAATATTTCTGAATTTTCAGTAGTATATAGCAACTGATCCAACAAATTTTGAAAACTTTGAGACCGAACTAATGGGCGTTTAGGTGAAAAGTATTTGATAGGACTGATGGGGGGCCTCAATATTGATTCATCCAACACAATTCTAGAGGCGAAATTTTCAGATTTTTTTCCTGAAAAGAGAGTTTTCGAAAGCCAAATCAAATTCAAGATCTTCCAAGGTGAATAATTTATCAGGAAAGGAGTAAGATTTGTTCAAAGAGAACTAAGGTGATAATGATTTTTTAGGGACCTTCTTTCTCTTAATAAATCTTTCAGGATTATCAATGGGATTTGGAGGGTCTGTATTAGGATTTTGTCTGGTGTGTCTCTTAGGAGCGAGATTTCCCACATGAATCCGACCACAGTACTAGACAAGGTAGTTTTTTATACTTCGGCCTATGATAAAACCCTCTTAAACAAACAAATTTTCCCTAGGGAAAATTTCAAACTCTTCGACTCCTCGGCAAGGAGCCAATACGTTAGAAATTTGTGAATTCTACTAGGCTAAGGATAGACTCACAAAGGTAACCACAAAGCTCTTTGGATTGAGAGACTGGTCTTCTCCAAATGGAGGGGGCTCCCTCACTTGATAAACTCGAAAGATAAAAGACTTTAAAATGTAAATTTCTTAAGCAGAGACCAAATCTGAAGGGTTTTTTTTTTTAAATATTAAGCTAGAGATGACAAAAATATCTAAGTTACGGTGTAGGTGAAGGTGATCAAAGTTCATCAATAAATCCATGCATAAACCCAATCTTTACATAGGTTTTTTCTTGATACATATTTTGGATAAATCAGAATTTTGTAATACTGCAGGAAACAAAGAAATAAACTTATCTAAAAAAACACAGTTTTAAAGAAGTATTTAACAGATAAGGAGTAAAATGTATCATTTGCAACTGAAACACCCAGGATATAGCAAGACTAGAGAAAATATTTTTTGAATTCTATAATTTCACAACCATCCTCCAGACTTTAAGAGAATTCAACATAATAAAAACACAAGGAGAAGATGTAGCCAAAATATCATACCACGATATCTTCTGCAAAGGTGTTGAGAAACTTTGTGCATCTAAGTCTTTCATTCATTTAACTGAAACCACCAAAAACATTACACCAAAGACTAACATCTAGTATCAAAACTCTCCAACCCATTTTCCATTTATCTTTACATTTTATATAGGAATACATTACAGTTTAATGAGCAATTGAATATAATGTATCTTCGATCCACGAAGAGAATCAACACAAACTAAAAAAACAGAAACATAATTGTTATTTACTTCCCTTTTCAAAAATGATAAAAGGAAAACCTAAAGATACTTATCTTTATCTCAAAGAAAAAAAATCATTTGAAAAATTGTCTAAATCTTCGAACCTCATCCATCACGGTAAGGAAATAGAAAAAAGAGAAAAGTTTCCAATGAAATAACAATGTTGCGCAACAGTTGGGTAGCACACTGCCATGTAACTTTTCTCCTCATAGATGACAATTTTTCGATGAAATATAAGCTGAAGTGGCTTCCATATGCGTGACACATCAACGCCTCTAATCTCTGACAGCTGGCAACTCCAGAACATCTGTGAATATCTATAGGCAAGGGCTGCATAGCAGCTGTGAAACACCTGCATAGCACAAAATCTTGAGCTTGATTTCTTTCAGTGCTAGACTTCCTCTTGTAAAAAATTGAGCATGGTAGATCCTTTATTATTCCCACAACTACCTTATATCAATGAAAATATGCTAATGGTGACTCGAAAAAAAAAGGTATCCCAGTTGTGCAGTACAGACAAGAAATATTGGAGAAATGGTCAAAACTATAAAAACCTTAGACATATGTATATTACCTCTTCTTCCTCTTGTTGTACACTTTTCCGGTGGAAGCTTTGACCTTTGAAGTTTCAGGTATAATATCTTTGAGCTTAGTAGGCACTAGATGCGGAGGCTTTATCTCAGGCTTAAATCTAGATCTTGGTCTAGGCCTATCTCTAGGTGGAGGGATTCCAACTGCTTCTCTATACTTCTTGACCAATCTCCATGCCCTGGTTAACATTTTATCAATGTACCTTAGCCTTCTCTTTAGCACCAAGTTTTTGACATATAGGGTCTTATTTTTACTTCTTGCAGGCAATGTCCATTTGACAAAATGTTTGCAAGTATCCATGGCCTTGGAGGCATTACACAACTCTTTGTCACATGCTTTAAACATATGTTGAACAAACTTTCATAATCTTCATGATGCTTTAGTATCATAATTTATTGCATTTGAAACACCTCCAACTCCTCTAAGTATATATGATACTCTTTCCATTGGTCAAAATATGGCTTATTTGATGATTGTGCTACTTCCTTCAATTGTTGAACCCATCCTTGTTTCAAATTTGTTGATCTTGTAGTGGGTCTGATAGATTCCACGATAAGCTCCTTGAGCTGATCCTCAACTGCAACTTGTTTCCCTTTGTCTTGCTCAACAAACCTATAGGGTATCTTCACATGTATCCTTTGTGGACCAATTTTTTTGGTTGCCTCTGTCAATTCTCTATTTTTTTTCTTCTAGAAATGATATTTTCATTCGATACATGGCAAGGGATTCCTTAATTTCTGTCACATTGGGGTCTTCTTTAGGTGGTACCTGGTCATTCTGCTCCAGCTCAATCCTCTAATGATCCTATAGAGTTTCAACAGCTGCTTGAGCCACTACTTCTTCCATGTCTTTCTTAAGCCTTGACCTAGTCCTAGGTCTCATCTCAAACTGGTCATCCTTAACTGTCTCCCCTACTGCCACTTTAAAATTGATGATGTGAGGTGTTGGCACTTGCTCCTTTGGCTCTTGTAAATTTTCTTTACCTTTTAACATCTGCTTCTTTCCAGGCTGCTTGTGCTGCTTATCTTGTTGTCTCTTGTTGTGTTGTATACCTTTAGCCTCAACTACCTTAGCTCCTTTCACTGTTGGAATGCCTTTACCCTCATGTAATTCATGTGCTTCTTGTCCCTTTTCAAAAATATTTACTGATGAAGGTTCAGCTTATGGTGTTAGACCAAGACTAGACAAGAAATTAGACCACTGGAATTTTTTCTTCTCAACAACAAACTTGACAAGAATTTTGATGAGGGAAAAGTGGAATAGGTTGGACATATGGTTGTCCCTCTGAAGCTGTACCTTTGTTTTCATCCTCTCTAGGCTCTTGAGCAAGAACTAAGACAAGTTCATGGTATTTTTGTCTATAAAATGTAATAGAAGCCTCAAATGAAAGCCCTACTAAACCTTCCCTCACATGTAAAATATATTTGAACTATTTTTAGCAACTCACTATAATGGTCCTAAAGGTATGCTATGGGGAAAGTGGTGGAAAAATTATTGTTAAACTCAGGTTTAACAAATTCTTTGAAAGTTGAGATGTCTAACTCATCCCCCTTGAACCATTTTTCACCTACTGTTGGGAGACCTGTGGCATCTGCAATGAGTTTTCCATGATTACAATCTCTGCATACCCCAACTTGACTATATCATTCTTGAAATTCAGGGCAAAGAGACTAGAAAGTTGTGTGTGGTAGCTCATCTTCGCGATCATCTAACAAAAAGGAATGCACACAACGTT
This sequence comes from Pinus albicaulis, assembly GCA_034641835.2. Classification (NCBI taxonomy): domain Eukaryota; kingdom Viridiplantae; phylum Streptophyta; class Pinopsida; order Pinales; family Pinaceae; genus Pinus; species Pinus albicaulis. Next base: position 1,633,340,716 of record CM076578.1, on the reverse strand, counting down.
CTCAAAGGCCACTCTTACTACAGGAGAGGATTTCACCATGGTTAAAGCCTGGGGCTCAAGGCGGACAACATCTCCTCCATTTGTGTTTAATATAGGAGCCATTCAACCCTAACAACAGATGGCAAAGGGACTTGACAAAGTAGAATCTATGTGTACAAAGAAAGGATCGGGAAGCTACGGTTTGGTGACAACACATGTTGAGCCATGAAATTTTTGAACAATGGCTACAAGGAGCTTTAAAATAATGAATAGGAGCTGGAAAATTTTGTAACTTAACCCATAAAATGTCCCAACCATTCAACACCCCACACCTACCAAGATTTGTATGCACATAACCTAGTTTTGATTGTTTAAATTTGTGACTGTGTGCATGGCAACACAGATGGTGCATAGCGAAATATTCTTTGGAATTAAAATGACATGTCACCAAAACTCAATTTGCAACTTGAAACCACAATTTTGGGAAGTGAAAGGTAAGCTCCTACCTCCTTCCAATCTGAAATCCCATGCCGTAAGGAGGAAACTCCAATGAACGTGTTGCGAGTGATTACATGGTGTCCTACATAGTAGTTGCAAAACGAACCTCCACTCTCCATCATTTTCCTTTCGATACCATGATAAACCTTTGAATTCATATACACCACGAAGCAAATGACCTTACCAGCTGTTGGACATTTTTTTAATGCTCCCCATGTGTTTTGTGACATGGACTAACCGCCTCTCATGGATCCTAACTTTGGTGATTGTAGCAGAGGCTAATGCCTATGGGTTTTGGTCTAACGAAAATCGTGATTCCAAAAATTGGTATCAAAGCAATAGGTCTCGAGTTCGAAACTCACCCAACTCGTGTTGGGGGGGGGGGAGGGGGGGAGATTGTTGGACATTGGTTCAATGCTCTTATGTGTTTTGCGACATGGAATAACCGACTCGTGGATCCTAACTCTTGAAATTGTAGCGGAGACAAACGCCTGCGGGTTTTGGTCTAACGACAATCGTGATTCCAACACCAGTAATAACAGACAAAAAAATGAAGGCTCTATCATGAAATTTGAATTTTGATTTTCTTTTTTAATTAAATGATCTGAAAGGTAACATTTTCTATTTCAGCACTCTATTTTTGCGCTCCTATTTGATGAGAAATGATTTAGGAGCGTGGAAACTTAGGAATATTTGAATGATATTCATGTGTGTGAGGGGGTGGGTAAATGTATTAGGATATGGTTAGTATGTGTTGATTCATGTGTAATGATGACTTGTCAAAAGGGAAAAAGGACTAAGGTAGCATGATGGATGTGATGGTTGATTTAATTTTTATAGTTGGGTATATGGAATATGAAATATTTTAGAAGATACTAAGGGGATAAAGAGGTATAATATGTAGGATTAAGGGTATTTGAATGAGGCTCAGGGAAAAATAAGAATAGGCTGTGTGGATTAGTATAAGAATGATGATTTTTGCATAGAATATGGGATGTAAGAATCGGGGAAAAGAAATGATATTCAACCATACCGCCTTGAAAAACATTCTTCTAACTGTGAATAAATGTATACATGAACCTCATAACATACCAACATTTGGACACAACCCCCTCGAATAAACATTTATGATGACAATTCCCAAAAAACACCATTTCACATATTTTGACCAAAGCTTTGACAACCAAAATCACGATGATTTCCTATACAACGCTTGATCAAACTTATGACAACAAGAGGCCTATAAGTTTTGATTCATTACAACACAAAAAATTTCAGATTCGAAGATGTTATACAACTGATAGACTCGCTGACTCTAACATACTCCAAGTTCTAGAAATTTTATTTTTTTATACATAAACAAGTCCTTTTGTAATTAACTTAGTTGACTAGTCATCTTGAATTTCATATGCATTCTACTCATTGTATGTTTCCTGTGCATAGTTTGATTGATACATTGTTGGCTAGTTGATTGCGTGTTTTGAGTTGTGAGCATTTTAATTTTTCAAAGTAGGATTTATTGGAGTGGTAGAGTGCCACCACTAATTCTCTCTTTGAGTTAGATGTGTGCAGGTCACTAGTTTACTAAGATTCTATAGTTCACATACACTCTTGCATAGGAATACATGTCCACAAGTAGGGGCCACAATGTTACCCCACAAGTACTAAATACATGAAGAGGCACCTCGAAGGTTGTATGATGTTGACTTGTAGATTATTATTGCTCAAAATTGACCTTCATTCATATATATAGGGATACTCATTTTCTCCTTTAACCACTCTTGTTGATTCAACCGTGAAGCACCAAAAGGATTCATCAAACTTAGATGGTTGCAGTAATGAAATTATCATGATCAATTGTCCCACACTTATTTAATTGAATGTTGTTTGATCTTGAGTGATTGATGACAATGATGTTTACCAAGGGAGTACTTACCACACTTCATAGTCCAATTTGATTTTTATTTGTTTCATACCATCTAGGACATGGTTTTCTCTTTGAAAAGTGTCATCTATGATGGTCATGTTATGCTACTAGGTGACATGCTTAGGTACTGTCCCATATGCCTCTCATACAGTAACATTTTCCACCCACTTCCTATGCCTCCAAACCATTTACGAAAAAGGAGCTACCCCGCTTCATGCTTAGCTTCGCAAGAATCATCTTTAAATGGTCTATGCAAACATCAAATCATTGGAAATACTAAATGAATTAATTTTCCACGTTTTTATATAGAAAATATAAAGGGATCAATAAGTGAAGAGTAGATACTAAATAAAAAAAGCTTGAGTCAACCTCATTATATTTCTCTCTCTTAGTCCCTGGCTTGTCTAAATAAGATCTAAATGAAAGGGAAATTTTCAATAAACTAAACCAGTTACTAGGATGATTTCTAGTGTAGTGAAGTCTGGATAAACTTGGGCACTCTCTACAGGCTACTTTTTGAGCCCCTTAACATCACTAACTAGAAATACGAGACTGATCCAAGCACCTTTTTGGACCAGTCTCATATTTTTGGTATGAATTATATGATCCCAATATATTAGATATGGAAAATGTTTCTAAACTATTAAATCCATATTAGATATTAATATTCCACATTAGGGAAGTATATTAGCAGCAAGTTGACCTGGCCCTAAGGGCTAGCAGAAGGCCAAGGGTTTGCTAACTCAAAGGTCTGCACAATCACCATAGAAGTTTTGAGGTCTAGCTGAATAGGTTTGACAAGCACTATAATTTTGGTTTGGGTTGACAAAGTTTGACTTGAAAATTATCTAATTGAACTTTTGTTGAACTAAACAATTTCTCCTATAAAATATTGCTGAGTTTTCTCTTGAGTTCGGGTTTCCTAGGGAAAATATTGGTGCCTACTGTGCATGATTATTCTACTATGATCTTTACTGTTTTCGTTATGTTTATAGTTGAATTTTCTATATATTTACTTAATGATGTTTTGGGGTGTGCTAAAGTAATATCATATATCATTGGAAGTTACTATCGGTTGCAGACAATTGTGCTTGTCTAATTAGCATTTGAAAAATCAACAATTGATTATGTATTTATGTTGCTAATATGTATTGCACTCGGTGATGTGTTGATATATTCACCCTTACATGGTGTATAGAAGAATAAGGTTTCTATATTTTGTCTCTAATGGTTTGGAATCATGGTTTTAAATATTAAAAATGATTCTTTTCATTAAAAATTAATTATTTCATGTTTTTTTAAAGACAGGTTCATTGAGATCTGATAGTCCACTTTTTCTAGTTCCATTTTAAAAACCGATTTGATAGGTGGATTGGTTCGGTTACTGTTTCTAGTTTTTAAAACTATGATTAATACTTCTACACCCCCTTGCAATCCATATCAGTCATTCAGACCTATGGATAGGGAATCCCTAGTCACAACGATGGTTTTGATAACGTGTTGAAAAATTAGATAGCCTAGGCATTTAATCTAGGACTTGCACCCATCTGAAGGGCCACTCTTCGACTAAGACACATGCCCTCTTTTTTTAATTTACATAAAACATTTATACCTAGAGATAGGGTATTCCTAGCTACAAACATGGCTTTAATAACATATTGGAAATTATAACAACTTAGGAATCAAACCTAGGACTTGCCCCTTGCTGGTGGTTTTCTCTTCTGCTAAGCTATATGCCCATTTGATGATGGATATCATACATGTTTAAGTGCGCATTAACACTCCAACATTCCCCTTCAATCCACATTGAAATTTCAAACCTTGGTATAAGGAAATCCTAGTCACAACCATTAATTAGTTGCTGCGTGGAGAAAATAAATATGATAAGAATAAAAAAAGTAGATAGGCCAAGAGTTGAACCAAATCCCTACTCTTGACCACTGTATTTCTCTAACCACTAAGCTACACAACCTTTTGATGATAGGAATGCCCATGTTCAAGTTTGGATTGACATTTTAATTATAATACCCACTCTTCTTCCATTCTAATTACAATTTTAAGTTTTTTTAGGCCGTTAACTATGAAATTCTTTTGGATTTTGCACTCTCAATAAAGCACTATTCTATAAATAGTCTTTGTAGAATTTTTTTTCACTTTATTTTAAAATTAATGTATTAGGGTTTATGTCCTTTAATCTCTGTTATTATTCTTTTTTATACAAATATATGGAGACACATGGCTATAATAAGCCACTTCTTTATCCATCTTATGTTAGTTACATTATTCTCTAAAGATTTTTTTGGTAGGGTTCTTTTAATACTTTTGTTCATTGTTCCAAAATTTTCTTCAAACCCTAGTTGGGTTTTTTTTCTGACACTTGACCTATATAATGATACTACTACACTTGTTATAATTTGGGATTTATTTTTCTTTCAAAACCTAATAACCAAGTAATAGCAATGTTCTCCTGTTAATTGTGAGTATTTCTTTGTTGCATGCCATGCTTTAATTTTTAGTCGAGTTTTCTGATATTGGTTATCAATTCTTGGCTTCTAATTTTGTATGTGGCTACAGTCTTTCTTTTGGTTATTGATTTTCATTGAAATTGTGATTCCCATTATTTATAAAGCATTGTCAATCTTTCTCTTTTTTTTTTTTTTTTATGTATAAATCAGTTCTAATTTTACACCATTGCTCATTTTTCTAAAGTATATTCTTTATACTTTACCTTATACATATAACATTGCTTAAACACTACCTCACATTCTATATACAATGGCTAATAATTTGTTTCCATTGTACAGGTAGGGAAAGCACAAGGACATCCAAAATTATATTCTCATGTATTTTCACTATAACTCTCCCCCGGTTAATTATCTTACTTCCCAAACTATTTTCAGTCTTTCCATACAGATCTTCTTACCGATTATTTAATATATTTTTAACTGGTTCTATAGGTACACGTTCGAAAATGGCCTCAGAATTTTACATAAGTTTTCTCAAATTTGTGTGGCTCCATTTTGACTTACTTTTTCCACTCACCAGGTCATAGTTTACCCAAATCTTGGTTTCTATTTATGCATGGACGCAGTTTCTCTATATGGAGACAAATCTTCTGGAATTGTTATTTAAAACAAGAGAAAATTCTTAAAGGCCTTATGAGGCGTATAGTTCCTTCAGAACTAAATTAAGTTTAACAGGCTTTCAGCCTTTTTCTGTACAAGATATTAAATTTTATAGTAAACATAATTCTTATATTCTGCTTGTTCTTGTTCAATCTTTTGAGGTTAAAATACCTCTTATCGTATTTGGACTTTATACAATGGAATTACAAATTTTACATTAAATTCAGTGTATCTCATTAAGTAAATATCACCTTGATGTTTTACACATAAATGTTTCTACGTTTTCCTTTCCTGACTTGTTTTCTCTTTGTCATCGTTGTAACTATAATAATGAACTAGGTCTTAAATTTTGTCACGATTATCAAATGTGTTTGTTTTATCTTTATTTCCCTCCAAAGAAGAATGTTTTTCGAACACTTATATTTTCCTTCGACTGTATTTATATATAAATAAGTATATATATAATAGTACAGTTTTTGAAGAAGGAGTATTATGTAGATGAACAAACTTATATATATATATATATATATATATATTAAAGTTCATAAAATAGGAGTTGTGTTTATTATGCATAACATATGTTTATCAAAAGAAATTTTCCATATAAATTTGTACTTAGTCTAACATTTAGATATATTTATATATTCATACTAGTGTTTGCACGTCATATTTTCCTTTTTATTTTATAAACTCTATTTCTAGTTATCATCATGGGTAAAATTCACCTCTATAAATTTTTACTCCACAACACAGGGTATTTTGTATTTTCCACCATTCTACTATACATATATTTTTAATAAAACATAAACCATATCTCTTTACTAAATATTATAAATTAATTAATCAAATAATTTAAATATAATATAATAACAAAATTCATTTTTATTTTCTTTAAAAACCAGAAATAATACATAATCAATTTCTCTCTTGACAACCAATTAAACATTGTAGTTAGATATGTTGACTTGAAATTCCTTATTTTTATGAAAGATTGATTGTCAAGTACATGACTCCTGGCAACCTTGACACTACAAACAACCAATTCCACCCCCAAGCATACTAAGCCTACAAAATTTCTTTTAGTCTTTTACTTCTCGCTTCTCATTAGTCTCACTTGCTCTCAAAATGAAACAAAAGCAAGTAAAAACATAAGATATTATTCATCACATATATTACTCTTTTAATGGTTAATAATTGCCTCCACCTCACCAACATGTGGAAGGTAGTCATAATCTCATTAATGAGATTTTTTTTCCCACTCTTGAAGACATCTCGTCTTTTAGGGAAACAATTAATTGGGCAATCTCAATTAAATCTAATTATCCCACTCATTAGATTCTTAGGAATTATTGATGGGAAATAAATATTCCAAAAAAATGTAGAAATTATACAAACATATGTATATCAATGGATTTAATCCGGTCAAGAAATGTACTAAAGCTAGATACTGAATACTTCTACAAATCAATTGCGGAAAATAAACATGATCGCCAATCACAACAAGTATAGAAAGAATCAAATCAAACCACAACACAAATAATTTTCTCAGGGAAAGCTTGCTACTCAAAACCCCTCTATCTCTATTGTATAATGAACCAAGGAATCATGAAACAATTACAATGCACTCTTCTCACATGAGTCTCTTGCACTTTGCTAATCGTCTCACACTGATCCAGACAAAATCGAGCCAACACTTAGCCAATTCTCATCCTGTCTTTAGCTTTCCTTGCTCACATAATTCCTAATGAATGCAATCCCTATTCTTTAGTAATTTCAGCCTTCCTCAACTGCGCTGATTATCATCGGCATCCTGTGGTGTTTTAACTGCATCTGGGCAGAATGCTAATATCAAAATTGATAGTTAACTTCCCTTTAACCTTTGTATCAACTGGGTCTCCACTGGAAATGACATGTATGCAACTATTAATAGTAAATCATTAGTTGCATGGCGGATCACTGATTGTGAATTAAATAAGATTTAATTCACTTGATCTCCCACTAGTGCAACAAACAGTTATAACTAGTCCAACTGAATTTAACTCGCTTAATTGAGTTAACTGATTTCTCATGCATTAAAATCATACACTTAACTGCAAATTGAACTCTAAAACACATAGAATCACTTTGCATGCCTTACCAACCACTCTCAACTTGGAATTCATGAGCTAACTGAGTTTATCACACTCAGTTAACTATTACAAGTTGTTATCGCTCTAATAATTCTAAAGTTGTGAGATTTTTGGTTTTTAGTCAAAGAACACTAGAGGTAACCATAGACCAACTTCAAACTCTAGGATCTAGCCTTCCTAGGGTTCAGAGAGGGCTCTCTCTTTAAATTTTAACTTTGTTTTGATTTGTAAATATTAGGCTAGTTATGAATATACAGCTTTGGTTTGGTTTTGGTAGATTTGGTGGGAAAAATTACTTGAAAGGATGGATAGTGGGAAATATATTTATCCGTTGGGCTAAGGAGTCAAAATCAAGTAAACAGAACTAAGATCAAGGCTAAAAGGTCAAATGTTTTCAGGGCAAGATAGATAACCCTTGAAGATCTTGGAAAGGTTTTTTTATGAGGTGGTATGATCGGGATAAAGGGAAATTAAGAATCCTTTGATTCGGAAAAGGAAGTAGTAGGAAGAGGTCAAACGAGAAAGGGGGAAAATAAGGGTTCCCTATACTGGAAATCAGAGGATAGCATAGAAATGATAACTAGTTAAAAATAGGGTGCTTTTAACAAATCTTGTAGTAATGCTCCTAGTTATTCATTTAGATGGAGTTGTCTTTAGTGCGACTTTTTGAAGTTTCAGGTGTCGGAATCCGGTGAAATTTTTTTAGGTAAAATCTTGGTTTTTGTTATTCAAACTAGTTTTTTGACTTTACATATAGATTCAGCACCCTGAAAAACTTCCAGGGCACTTCGTTTGTGCAAAATTAGCAATCAAAATTCTCTTTTCAATAAATTCCTGCCGGAATTTAGAGAAATTACACCCTAAAAAGTCACCGTAAAAGCCTTCAAAAAGTCGCACTAAAGACTAATTGCATTTAGATTTAGAAAAAACATAGATGGATCCATGTAATAAAGAAAGATAACAATGAAAAGTAAGGAAATACTTCACTCCAAATAACTCATCACAGGAATCCTGAAGTATGATGCCAATTGGTTTGATCCAGCCTGCTACTTGAAATTTGACACTCAAAATCTTTAAGTCCAACAAAAATGACTATAACAATCTCCAACAATTTTATTCCACACAAAATGCTTCTAAAGATGAAGTATTTATACATAGTACTTTACAAAATATCCTAGAATGGTTCTAGGAATTATCTAAGGGAAATAAAATATCTTTACAACAATAATAGAGACATCTGCTTAACAAATAAGCAAGCTGTCCTATTTATCTGAAAGAAATAGAAACTGCTTTGAGGATAAGATGTAGTTGGCTGCCTTGGTGTCCTCCTTGCTGGATTTAGATATTTAAATTTGTTTTTTTGGAATCTGATTTGCCTTATCTGACACTCTTTATTTGTTGATACTCTCTATTTACTGATACTCTTTAACCATAGTAAAAACTATTTACTGCTGTAAAATCTGTTTTGACTGCAAATCAGTAAACAATTTTTCCTCCTTTCATCTGTATGTCTTTTATCCTTCATAATAAATCTGTGAATGACTGCCAATCCTCATCTTTAGGAATTTGTATCTTCCTTAATTTCCTGAAGTTTTCATCAGGTTCAGTGTATCTGGAAAAAGTTGGCTTGATGACAAACAAGTGTCTTATCTCATGCTGTAAATAGAATAAGTCTTCAAAAATTTTGAGAAAGACTTTTCCAGTTGGAATTCCTTGTATTGGTGGTTTATTTCCATGTTCCTTTGCAAATTCTCTAATCTTCTTATCATAGTAATTTTGAGGCATTAGTTTATCATTAATGACCACAATGTCAGGCAGTCTTTTTTGTCTCAAATTTGTAAATTTGACCATAAACCTGGTTATGGTACTATTCATATTCTCACACTTTTCTTCCAGTTGCCTCATCAGATTCTTCTTTGTAGTAACTTTCCTAATTTCTAGGATGGTTTAAGTTCTGTCAGTGATCTTGAGTTCTTATAACTCTTGTCTGTTTTTACTATTAAGGAATGTGATCAGCTTTAAAGCTTGCTCTGGTTTATTAGCCAGTTCACTTTGAGTCTTTTGAATTTTTGCTTGGGATTTTAGTAATAACTCTCCATGTTCAAAGATTACCTCAATTGAAGGCCATGCATCATGGATGACTTCAATGACATTGTTCCAAAGATAGTTTTTGATATATTATATTTGTTCCTTCAATGTCAATTCCTTCTGCAATTTCTTTCATTCTTCATTCAGTCTGATGGCATTTTTCTCATGTGTTTTTGCATTTATCTGAGCCAATTTGTTTGACTTTTCAAGATTTTCTATCACCTGTTTCAATCTACTGATTTCATTTTTCTTAAGAGACATTTCCTCCATAGCTTTCACCAATTTGCTGGCTTCATCTGTATGGTGAACTGCTATTGTATATGATTCAGTAGCTGAGGTTGTGGAAGAAGTTACTGGCACTACATTAGCCAGTGGTTCTTTGGGTGCCAACATTTCAGTGAAAGTTGAAGGCACTATTGTAGTGATTACAGGAATATATGTAGGAATCTCTGGTATTTTTGGGGTTTCTTTCTCCTGGACAAGCTTGTCCATCTGTATTTCCATTTCCTTAATTTGAGCTGTCAACTGAAAAATCAAATTCATCATGTCATCTTTTTCTTTCTATCCTTATATTATTTCTTTTGTTTGAGGATGTTCACTTTGAGGAAGTTTGAGCTATTTCCTCAAAGCTGCTATGTCTTCATTCTTCTTTTTTACCAATAGCTCTACTGCTTTGATATTAGCAGGGTCATAGCCTACCTGCAAAAATAGTTCTTCTAAGGAATTTATCCTTAGATCCTTGGCATACAAAGATGCCTTATCCATTTTCATCTGATCCTGCATGTTGGAAATGGTGTTCTAGAGCTTATGAGCACTCATGGATTTATTTGTGACAGTAGAGTATAGAATTTCTGAGGTTTGTCTATGGAACTCAATTTGATCAAGAGCATGGATCTTATCTGTCTGGACTTCCAAATCAACTTTCTTATAATCTTCCACTGTCTTTGGAGATTTGACTGCACTGAAATAATTAGCTTTTGATTTTAATAATAAAATGAAGATAGAAGCCTATTTTGCACACTTTGTGTCTGTTTGAGATATTGAGAATAAATATTTTTTTTTATCTCTTCATTCTTCAGTTTGATTTGTTTATATTTTTCTTTGATGTCTAAGTCTTTCTCCTCAACTGCCTGTGATGAAGAGGCTTCCACGCTCTGCTGTCTTTCTATCAACCATGCATATTCATTGTTGACCAGTTCTTCATTATGATTCTTAGTAGTTGGCTCATTGATGATCACAGTGGCAACGTCTGTTTCTAAAATTTAGTGTTGGTATCTATAATTTATGTTTCTTCCATATCAATTGTTACCTTTCCTTTACCTGCTGAATCTAACTTGGGCCTTTTGTTATATATTAGTTTGAACTTAGTTTCAATTGTAGTTTTTGCAACATAGGCTCTTTCTTCCCTTACTCTTTTGGTGGATTTCTCTAGCTGTTCTGCAGTCTCTAAAGTATAAATAGTATTAATTTTATTTACTGCATCTGTTAAGGTATTTTGAGTCCACTCAATATGATTTGCATACTTTTCTATCTTTGGATTTTCTTCATGGATGAAAGGGGTTAACTTGCATTTAACCCTTAGTTTACTCAGGATCCCTTATGGATCATAATTCCAAGGAAAATTTTCTTCAAATCTGAATTCCAAAAGTTGATTTGATGCTTCTTTCTTTGCATCCCTATGATTGCAGATGAATGGCCATATATGATTCTTTAGTTTGAATTGAGTTTTCTTCTTTGCTGCCATGAAATTTATAGAATTAGAATTTAGGATCTGCCTGATATACTCCAAGGCAAAGATCCTCATTGAAGGATGTTTGGGTAACTTGTAAGGTAACAAGTTTGACCCAAAGACTCTCATCTCATTATGTTTTTCATATAAATACCAGTCACCAACCTTATTCTGCTCTGACAATTGCAATATATTTTTCATTTCTTCATTTGTACTTGGCTGCTCTATTTCTTTTAACATTGTGATCATTGGATGTAGGAATAACTCTGAAAATTCTGCATAAGTGAAATCTGTACATTCTTTTCTGAGCAAAGATGTCCAGAAAATGACAGATAGAGGATTTCTCTCTATGTCAAGCTTTTGGAGAGTAACTGGAAAATTATCTAATTGAAAGTATAAAAACATATGGAAAAGGAAGGAAGTATATCTAAATACTCCTTCAATTGGAAAATTGATCAATTGGTAATGAATATTATCTACAATGAAACCAACATAGTCAAATATTACTGATGGGGGTTGCCCTGGGGAGAAAGTGGATAAGAACCCCAAGATGGAATCATCTATGTGTTCATCAGTAAAATATCCAAGGATGAAGGAAAACATGGAAATTACATGTCTTGAACCTTCTGGGAATTTGGTAGTAGAATATGGGGGATTTAGTTTAGGAATTTCTACATGTGAGGGCATGAATGTTTGGAAAATCATGAATCTCTTGGGAAAATCTAGGCCAATATACAACTTGGTGAGGGCCTCTATGGATAAAGGGACTGCTTGGGGGTCAAGCTGAAGTCGTAGCATCTAGTTAATTGATTCAGCAGTAATGGTGAAAAGCACTTCTTTATTGGCATTTACAATGGCTCTTTGATCAGGCACATAATGTTGTTGACATAACCTAATGACTTCCTGGCATGGGTGAGTTAATGGGACAACATATTTGGGCAAGTGAGATTCCCAAATATGGAATTATTCTTCATTATTTAAGGACTTCTCATAGCACCAATTATGAATATCTAGTAGGTTAAATTCAACAATGGGATCTTCTATCTTGTAATCAACATTAGATAATGGAATATGTTCAATGTCTATGACTGTGGGTTGTAAAGGATTAAGAACAATAACAGTCTTAGAATTCATGGCAGGGGTTGGTTTAAGCACTTTGGAAGCTTCAAGTTTGCTAGAGTTCTGTTTTTTTGGCATTTTGGGCTACTTCTGCAAGTTTAGACAGTTTGGAGAAGTAATTTTACTTCTAGCAAAGGCTTCTTGGATAAAACAGGAAAAGTATAGTATTTTCTTAGGGCTTTCTTTCAAATTAGGTTTTTCAAAGAGGTTTACAGGCTTTTGAACTAGCTTAAAACAATAAATAAGGGTTTCATGAGTCTTTAATGAAAAATTGGGCTAAAAAGTCTATTAAATTTAGGCAAAGAGGCTTATGATACCTTCAGAGGTTTTCTGGCTTAATTTAGAGTACAAAATAGTTCATCAACCTGTAAAAACTCACAAATTTCCTCCAAAATTGTGCACAACAGTAAAACATGATTTCTGGAAAAAATTTGATAGGGTTTAGCCTGTTTTTGGGCTTTTTGACAGTTTCTTTAATTGGTTATTAAGCTCTGAATGTGTTTTTGTTCTTTTAAAGGCCTTTAAAATTTGATTAAAAGCTTGAATTTTAGAGAAATACCTGTTGTACGTAGGTATTGGGCTTCAGAGAAGTTTCTAAGGTTTTTTGAATGAAACAACAACTTCTGTAGAGTTTCTGGGGCAATGTAAATCTCTTCGGTGGTCTTTAATGGTCACAGGGTAGATTTTTGCAGGATTTTTGGGCATAAAATGGCGAAAAAATGATGTTTTTGCAGTTGGGGAGGCGTGTGCAAAGGTTTACATGCAGGAGAGAAAGGAAATGAATTTCATTTTCAAGGTTTATTATGCATATTAGGTCTAATAGGGAATGTAAATTAATTGCAGTTATGTCATGAAAACGGGTGGTTTTCGGGTTCAATGGTTTAAAACAATAATTGGTTATCACGAGCCCTATCGGCATTAAGTGGTTTTGGGGCTAACCCACGTGATCCAATGAGAAATGTGCACGTGGAGGAAAGAGGAAACCACAGAACCACACATTTCGCGCAGATTTTCCATGGGGGTGATTGCGCAACTTTTTTATGCGATATTATGCTTTCGCCGTCGGATCTTGGCTATGGAATGCGAACGATCACGATTGACTGATGGAGTTGTGTTGGAATGGAGTGGGGTATGTGGCCGGGTTAAACTTTTGACTTTAATAAATAAGCATTTAATCAAAGTCTAAAACTGATTTATATGGTCAGGTGGGAATAACATATGTGTCAACCCTTTTGAAACATTTATGAAAATTTTCAACCATATATATAAGCAAGCACAGCTTAATATTTATATAGTTTTCAAACACTTTTGACAGTTGTTCAAAAACCATAGGGGGCAGGATATTTAAATATAAATATGTTAAACCAATGGAATAAGGGGGGATTAATATTACGCACATGGGATATTAAACATTGGTTTTAACTTTAAAATAGTGGGCTTAGAGGGTTATTTTAAATAAAAGGTTTTAATACTATATGGGATGGTGAAGTTAGGGATTTAATAGAATAAATTAGTAGTTAATATGAATAAAGGGATAGTGAAATGGAAACAAAATACTTGTTAACTCTAAGTAAAGTGCCAAAAAATAAAGCATTGCTTATCTTTTTTTGTTTAATTCACACTTTAACTTAGGGTACACTTTTAACTTAGGATAAATGCATTTTGAGGGTTTATGAATGATTTTGAAAGGAATGATCTTAGCTATTTAGGGTTTAGCTTTTACTAAGTAAAAATGGGTTTTTACTTAGGAAAAAGGGATTATGATTTATGAATGAAGGGTAAATGTTGATGAATGTAGATCTAGTGTGGGAATTCAATATTTTTAACTAACCAGTCATCGAGCCTTGGGTTTGGTCCCAAAAATTTTTAGAGAAATGCTCTCAACCTTTTTGAGTGACAATTTAGAATACTAAATATTTTGAGGGGAGGGGAAATTGGTGATTTTTTCCCGATGATACTTTATTACATGATTGCTCAACTGATTTCTACCTACCCATGTTTATTTCTAACATTTTATTTCATTTTCATGGGTGCATTTAGGCTTACAACCTTAAAACAATTTTCTTTCAAAGCATAAAACTATCTAAGTCTTACCTTATTTCATCCGATGGCTCAGATTAAACTATTGAGCTCCTCATTATTCTCTACCTATCTACTGAATTGTCAAGTTTAAACTATTTGAAAAATCTTTATTCTCTATCTAAAACATGAAATTGAAAGCATGAAAAGTTAAGATTAAACTTTTTAATTGATCATGGATTATGGTATTTATTAACACTTCGCACATAATCATTATTCTTGCAGTAAAAGTAAAAGTAGTGGAATTTGGACTTGCTCACTTTCAGGTCTTATTTTATCTCTTTTTTTCTTTTGGGGTCTATATTTTTATAATTCCTTTGATCTTTCTTTTATGACTTTTTTATCCTCTTTTTGGCTTTTTATTATTTTTTCATGTTTTCAAAATATGGGAAAACAACTTGCAGAAAGCAAGGTATGTACATATTTACAAGACTATCAAAGTAAATTTAAAATTTATGAACCCTATTATTATAGGACCCTAACAGTGGCTCCACTTTGGGATGGCATTTCCTGGTGAAATGTCAAGAACTTTAAGATTAGTGGCATTTGGAATTTGACTTTGATGACCTTGTAAATGTCTTCTGATATCTGCAATTATTCATACTTATGATATTTACCTCTCAAAGCTTAGGGCCTTCTCTCCGGGCTTCAACTTTGTTAGGGAAACATCCAATCCAATCTAAAATCTGCAATGTATATGTACAATGATCAAAGTGAATAACAAATAACTATTTGCTAACTCAGGAGAGTAGTAGTGCTTCAACATTCTACCATTTACTGGTCCTTCTTGAAAATGTGTTTGATCCATTTCTTTCAAAAAGAAAGCATTATTACCTCTATATCCATAAATCACATAAGGTCCTTTCCACAGAAAATCAATTTTTTCATGTTTTCCTTTGTCTTCTCTTCTGGAATCCCACTTTAACACTTTATCTCCAATGTAGAAATCATCCTCTTTACTCTTTTTATCAACAAATTTCTTGATTTTGTCCTGAATGACTTGAGATTTGATATAAACTTCTTCCCTTGTTTGTTGCAAGTGAATAGTTTGATTAATCTTTCTCTGAATGTCATTTGTTTCAACCTATAATTCTTGGATAATCTTCATCACTGGCACTCCTAAAGAGGATGGAAAAACATCACCCAGTCCATAGACAAGTTGGTAAGGGGAGGTACCAATGGATTTTTTAGTAGTAATTCTATCTGCCCATAAGGCATTGACTAACATTTTATTCCAAGTCTTTTTATTGTCTTTGGGTAATTTTTTTATGATATTTACAAGGCTCTTGTTTGAGGATTCAGCTAGGCCATTACCTTGGGGGTAATATGTAGTAGAATTACCTAAGGTAATATGGTATTTGTGGAAAAAGTCAATCATCTTTTTTGGATTTGAATGCTGCCGCATTGTCAGTAATTATGCTTTGGGGACATCCAAATCTTGAAAGAATTTTGTTTTCTAGGAAAGAGATAATGACAATATATGTGGCTTGTCTGGAGGGTATGGCTTCAATCCACTTGGTAAAATAGTTAGTGGATGTCAAATCCAATTATGTTGGCCTGAAGATGGAGGGTGAATTTGACCAATGAAGTCTAAACCCCATTGTTGAAATGGAATTTCAGTTGAAATAGGCTTTAAAGGCAGGGGTAACAATTTTTTCTTACCCTAAAAAATTTGGCACTTGTGACAGGAAGTTACATACTTTTTGACATCTGTAAACAAAGTAGGCTAGTAAAAACCAACTCTTAGGATCTTTTCTGCAGTAGATTTCCAATATATATGTCCTCCATAGTCACCTGCATGAAATTCTTCAAGTATTTTGTCAGCTTCTTCCTTTAACAAACAATTTAATAAAATCCCACTATGATCTCTCCAAAAAAGTACTTTGTCTAAAATACAAAATCTTACTGCCTTTAGTTTTAAGAGTTTGGCTTTGGTTCTTGACAATATAGGAGGAGCTTGTAAATTTATTAGTAAAAATATGATATCTGTATACCAAGGTGATTCTGAAAAGGCTTCACTGATCGTTGGAGTCGCCATCTCTTCCTGATCATCTATCTGAGCAATCAAATTTATGTCAAGGGAATTACAATTAGATTCAGCCATAAGTCTAGCTAATCCTTGGCCTTTGATGAGCTTTGTGGGTTTTATCTCTATGTCATATTCTAAGATAGTGGCAATCCACTTACCTCTTCTTCCATCAGGACCATCCTGAGTAAGAATGTCTTTCACTACAGAAATTGGGACATAGGCAATGATATGAGCATAGAGAATATAAACTCTGAAGTCTTTAATGGCCTTTACCAAAGCTAAGGCTTGTTTTTCCATGATGTTGTACTTCAAAGGGGAATCTCTAAGGTTCTTGCTAAAGAAATCTATGGGCTGTTCAAATCCATAGTCATTTTTCTGTAGTAAAACTGCAACAATGGTGTGTTCTGAAGCAAATGAAAAAATTATGAAATCCTTCTTAAAGTCAGGACTTATGAGGACTAGAGTTTTGGTTAAGGCATGTTTGATGGAGTCAAATGAATGTTTAGCCTCAATAGTCCATTTAAGAACTGAATCTTTTTTAAGCATTTTGTTTAGTTCTCTAATTGCCTCAGCTAAATTGGATATGAATCTTCTTAAAAAATTAATCTTACCTAGAAAAGCTTGTAACTCTTTGATGTTTCTTGGCGGACTGATGTTAAGAATTGATTCTATCCTAGCAGGGTCTATTCTGATTCCTTCTTTAGAAATTATGTGTCCAAGTAACTTGCCTTCTTCTAATCCAAATAAAGTTTTCTTAGGGTTTAAAGAGATGCCAAATTTCCTGCATTTAATAAAAATTTGTTTCAGATGATCCGTGTTCATTATCAGTTTTGGAAAACACAGTAATGTCATCTAATTAAATTACTAAGAAATCATTTATTTCCTTTGCAAAATCTATGCCCATAGCTCTTTGAAAGGTTGCCCCTGCATTCATTATACCAAAAGGCACTTTTACATACATTAAAGTGCCCCAAGGAGTAGTAAATGCTTTTTTGGCTTGATCTTCTTTTTGGACTAAAATCTGGTTGTATCCTGAAAAACCATCTAAAAATGAAATCCTAGAAGAGCCAACTATCCTTGTAATATGTGATCCATTTTAGGTAAAGGGTAATTATCTTTTAAGGAAACTTTGTTTAGATTCCTAAAGTCAACACATAATCTAATCTCTCATGTTTTCTTTCTTGTTGGAACTAGGTTGGAAACCCAATCAGAATATCTGATTGGTGCAATTATATGTGCATCATACATTCTTTTCACTTCCTTTTTCTATCAAAGGCAATAAAACAGGGTTAATTCTTCTCAAATTTTGTTTAAAGGGCTTTTGATCTTCTTTTATTGGAATTTTATGTTGAATGATGTTGGTATCATAGGATTTGAGATCCTCATAACTCCAAGTAAAAACATCTTGATATTCCTTTAAAAGAGAAATATATTTTTTCTTTTCTTGTTGAGGTAAGGTTTTGGAAAGATTGATTATTTTGGGTTTTAACTCTGTACCAAAATTGCATTCTTCTATATCATATCTAACTAGCTCCATTTTGGGTTTTATAGCTATGTCATTTGAGTTAAAAAGGTCTTCTAAAGGAGTTAAACCTTTGGGTAAGAAATTATCCTTAAGATTCAATATGTCAGATTCATCATCAATAATTTCTTCAATCTCTACTTTCTCTAATTTATCAATATCTGATTGACTAAATCTAGTTGGTTTAACAAACTTTAATTTATTTACATCTATTTTATTTAAATCAATTTCACAATTTAAATCTTGTTCTATAGTACAATCTATGTCTATCTTACATTTCTGAAACTCACCTTCCTTGTTCATAAACTTGTAAATCTGTTCATCTTGAGAAAAAAATTGCCAATACTTGAGGTTGTCTGGAATTATTGGTCTATGCTTGACTTCAACACTATATCTGTGATTAGGTTGGAATGGTAAATTGCATGTACTAGCAAAGGTTGCTAGACAATGAGCCTGTATATTTTGTTTTCTAGGTATAACAACAAATTTACATTCCAATAAATCATCAGTTAAATCTAGCACAGTGTCTTTGTATCTGCTTAATATAGGATTGTAAACAGAATATACTCCATTTATTTGTTTTATGATCAACTCTAAATCTCCCATGATTAATATTATTTTGCCTCCTGAGTTCCTAATAATTTGGAGTCCTAGAATGAGGGCTTCATACTCAGCCATATTATTGGTACATTTGAAATTGAGCCTAAAAGCATGAACTTCTGAGTGATTGGTCTCCATGTTGGTTATTCAAACTCCTGCTCCTGCTCCTAACTTATTTGCTGAACCATCAAAGTCTAAATGCCATAAAGATTCATGAAAGATATTATCATCGTTTGGTGTTTTCTTTTTCTCTATTAGTTCAGTTTAGATTTCATTGGTTTCAGAGTTACATAAGATAAAGAAATCAAGGTCAGTTGGTGTAGAGTAAATTAGGCAATTTATAGATCTTTCTGCACTACTGACCATGTACTTCATCAATGTTTCCCCATATAACTTCTTAGGCTGACCAAAAACTGATATAGTAGAATAAGACATGTCCAATTGTAGATATCCCTGTAACTTTTCTCCCCATGAGCGAGATAGTAACATTCCATATTTAGGTGGGATATCAGCTACTACAATGTCCATTAATATACTCTTACCAGGCTATTGAACTAGTGTTACACACAAATCTTTGATTAAAACTAGGCATTTAACTTTACTTGAATCAAATGAAAACAAATCTTTGTAGGGCCTTGTGATTTCTAAATTCAGAGTTTCCATTATGGCTTTGGGAATTAGATTATGGGAAGCTCTTGAATCTAGCATTGCATTGTGTAAAATTTGATCATGAATGGTAATACTAATATAAAATGGAGGAACTGCTCCGTCTGCATGTTTTCCATTCACATCTGGGCCAAAAATCAACTCTGGTTGATCATCATTCAGATTTATGGAATCTTCTCCATCATTTATGTTTAATGTTTCAGTTATGGTTGATTTATACAAGTCATGTTTTACCAATTCTGTTAAAGGAATTGGTATTTTTAGCTTTGCAATTTTAGATTCTATGTTGAATGTAGGTTGTGATTTACTCATTTGAATCAATTCCTCTTTGGTAACTGTAGTTTGTGTAGGTTTATCTTGTTTTTCTACAGTTATGTTTTCATTTCCAATTGGTTTAACATTTTCTGTTTGAGTTTCTTGTGTTTTACTGCTCCTAATTTTCTTTCAGGGATTGTTTGTGAAGCAGTAGTTGTTTTTCAGACTTAGAATTATCAACAAGTGTTTTTGAAGTAGCAGTTTTTGGATCCACTGATTTAGGATCAGTAGAGGGTATTTTAGGATCTAAATTTGTTGTTTTAACAAAATTAGAAGCTTTTGAAGAAAAATATTTCTGTGAATATTTTGTAGCTTGAGCAACTTCATCAGTAATATCAACAATCTTGGGGCTTGATGCATTTTTAGGACTAGAATTTTTTTGGGGAGAACTAGAGTTTTGCTTATTTTCCCTTGGGAGAATTTGCAAAACTTTTGTTTTGGGAGCTTCAACTGCTTTCTTATTTTGTGTTTGGGAAGTTTTCTTGGTAGAAGACTCATTATTTTTCTTATTTCTAAGGTTATATTGACTGTGTGTTTCATTTATAGCATAATCATAACCTTGTTTATAATCAAAGGGTTCACTTGAATCTAATTTGAGCTATTGGAGTTCAAATAATTCCTAATCTTCCTGAGTGAGAAAAATAGTATTATTATCATCTATTCCCATTATATTTATTGCATCCTCATCATCATCATTATTCTGATAACTTTCGGCATAGTTCTCTTGGAAGGGGAGCCTTATTGTTTGGTATGAGGTTGTTTCTTTTGCTTTTCCTGAATTTGTGTTTTTCCTAAAATTGGGATTTCTGATTTGCTGTTGATAATCCCATTGAGGTATTATCTCTATGTTGTCCAGCCTATCCATCATCCTCTCTAAATTTTTAGCTAACATGTCTATTTTTTCGTCTGAATTGGAAGTTTCTTCTTTAATGGTCACTCTTCTCTCATTTCTTAGTCTAGCTTTTCTGGCTAAAATATTTACTTCTACACTAACAACATATGTTTGCATTCTTTCTAAGGTTTCTGCATTTCTTTCCCTCAACTGATAATCCATGTCAGTGTCAAATCCATCAATTAATTTGAGTAGGACAGAACCAGGAGTGGGTTTAATATTTGTAAGGATGGAATTTTAAACACTGTTATATCTAGTACGGTACTCTTGGACTGACTCATTTGGAGCTCTTCTCATGGCATCAAATTCAGACAATATCTAGAGTGGATTCTTTTCTTTTCCCATTTATTTAAAAACAATCTATGAAACACAACTAAAGCAGTTACGTTACCAGCAGCAAGGCCTTTAAACCACTTCTTAACTTCTCCTATCAATGTTTGTGCAAATAACCTCATTAGAACATCTAAATCATCAATCTCATGGAGTTCAAAGAAATCTGTCATTTTAGTTATGTGTTGCTGAGCTGTATAATGTGTAGTGGCATCAAACTGTGGTATCTTACTCTGATATTCTTGAGGCATGTCATGAAGCTGTACTGGTAAGACAAGGGGAGAATACCTAGAACCCATAGCTTGAAGTTTAGCTTGGCTAGGAGGTAAAGTAGAAGTGCTTGGGGCTGAAATCCAAGTGATAGCTGATGAACTAAAAGCTGTAGTTGAGGTGATGGGAAATGAAACTGGAATAAATTTGGAACTACTAGGGAATGAGGGTGATGTGTTTGAAAAATCAAAAGGTGAGAAAGTGGATATAGTGGATAAAGTGAGTGGTGGAAATAGTACTTTAGGCTGTAAAGGTAGTTTAGGGATAAATGGGTTTATAGATGTGTTGGTATTGGAAGCTATATATGATGTAGCAACATATAGAGATAAATCTACAACTGGTATTATGGTGGTATATAACTGTGAAACTGAAGGCTTAGTGGTATAGGCTAATAATTGAGCTAATTCAAAAGCTTCATCAATATCTTTGAAAATAGTAGCATTAATTTCTTCAATTTTAGTCTGATATTCAACTTTATTTGATTTAGATTCTGCTGTAATATTTTTCTGTTTCGTTTCCAAGAATGAAATAAAAACAGGGTCTAAAATAGCAGTATATAGATCACTTTCAGATTAACTTCTAAATAAAGAAAAATTTCATATCAAAATCTATATCTTGCAAACTTACTAATTCTTGTGTTAATGAATTGACTCTTTTTAATGACACTTCAGCTTCTAAATATTCTATCTGTTTTTTCTTTTTGCCAATTCGGTCTGGTTTGTCTACTATAACATTAGGTTTAGGATCCGGGTTAGACCTGGTATAGTAAATTTTCCTAGTAGCCAGAATTACAGTTTTTTAATACCCACAACTTATAAAAGAAATCTTAAAGTAAAAGGATGAATAAAATGATTTTCTTTAAGACTAGTTTTATGACAGAGGATTGGTTAGTTCCCCAGTATGGTCGCCAGTAATCTTATCGCTCTAGTAATTCTAAAGTTGTGAGATTTTTGTTTTTAGTCAAAGAAAACTAGAGGTAACCACAGACCAAATTCAAACTCTAGGATCTAGCCTTCATAGGGTTCAGAGAGGGTTCTCTCTTTAAATTTATCTCTGTTTTGATTTGTAAATATTAGGCTAGTTATGAATATACAACTTTGGTTTGGTTTTGGTAGATTTGGTGGAAAAAATTACTTGAAAGGTCGATGGATAGTGGGAAATCTATTTGTCCATTTGGCTAAGGATTCAAAATCAAGCAAACAGAACTGGGATCAAGGCTAAAAGGTCAAATGTTTTAAGGGCAAGATAGATAACCCTTGAAGATCTTGGAAAGTTGTTTTTATGAGGTGCTATGATCGGGGTAAAGGGAAATTAAGAATCCTTTGATCCGGAAAAGGAAGTAGTAGGAAGAGGTCAAACGAGAGAGGGAGAAATTAAGGGTTCCCTACACTGGAAATCAGAGGAAAACATAGAAATGATAACTAGTTAAAAATAGGGTGCTTTTAACAAATCCTGTAGTAATACTCCTAGTTATTCATTTAGATTTAGAAAAAACATAGATGGATGTATGTAACAAATAAAGATAACAATGACAAGTAAGGAAATATTTCACTCCAAATAGCTCATCACAGGAATCCTAAAGTATGATGCCAATTGGTTTGAGCCCGCTACTTGAAATTTGACACACAAAAGCTTTAAGTCCAACAAAAATGACTATAACAATCTCCAGCAATTTTATTCCACACAAAATACTTCTAAAGATGAAGTATTTATACATAGTTATTTACATAATATCCTAGAATGGTTCTAGGAATTATCTAAGGGAAATAAAATATATTTACAACAATAATAGAGACAACTACTTAACAAATCAACAAGTTGTCCTATTTATCCAAAAGAAATAGAAATTGCTTTGAGGATAAGATGTAGCTAGTTTCCTTGGTGTCCTCCTTGCTGGCTTTAGATATTTAAATTTGTTTTTTTGGAATCTGATCTGCCTTGTCTGATACTCTTTCTCTGATTCTCTTTATTTACTGATACTATTTAACCATAGTAAAAACTGTTTACTACTGTAAAATCTGTTTTGACTGTAAATTAGCAAACAATTTTTCCTCCTTTCATCTGTATGTCTTTTATCCTTCATAATAATCTGTGAGTGACTGCCAATCCTCATCTTTAGGAATTTGTATGTTCTTTAATTTCCTGAAGTTTTCATCAGCTTCAGTGTATCTGGCAAAATTTGGCTTGATGACAAACAAGTGTCTTATCTCATGCTATAAATAGAATAAGTCTTCAAAAAATTTGAGTAATACTTTTCCAGTTGGAAGGCCTTGTACTGGTGGTTTATTTACCTGTTCCTTTGCAAATTCTTTGATCTTATTATCATAGTCATTCTGAGGCATTAGTTTATCATTAATGACCATAATATAAGGTAGTATTTTTTGTCTCAAATTTGTAAACTTGACCATAAACCTGGTTATGGCAGTATTCATATTCTCACACTTTTCTTCCAGTTGCCTCATTAGATTCTTCTTTGTAGTAACTTTCCTAATTTCTAGGATAGTTTCAATTTTGTCAGTGATCTTGGGTTCTTCTAAATCTTGTTTATTTTTACTATTAAGGAATGTGATCAACTTTAAAGCTTGCTTTGGTTTATTAGCTAGTTCACTTTGAGTCTTTTGAATTTCTTCTTGGGCTTTTAGTAATAACTCTATCTGTTCAAAGATTACCTGAATTGAAGGTCATACATCATGGATGGCTTCAATGACATTCATTCCAAAGATAGTTTTTGATATATGATATTTGTTCCTTTAATGTCAATTCTACAATTTCTTTAATTCTTCATTCAGTCTGATGGCATTTTGCTCGTGTGTTTTTGCATTTATCTGAGCCAATTGTTTTGACTTCTCAAGATTTTCTATCACCTATTTCAATCTATTGATTTCATTTGTCTTAAGAGACATTTCCTCCATAGATTTCACCAATTTGCTGGCTTCATCTGTATGGTGAATTGTTGTTGTAGATGATTTAGTAGCTGAGGTTGTGGAAGAAGTTAATGGCACTGCAATAGCCAGTGGTTCTTTGGGTGCCAACTTTTCAGCTAAATTTGAAGGCACTATTGTAGTGATTATAGGAATAACTGTAGGAATATCTGGTATTTTTGGTGTTTCTTTCTCCTGTACAAGCTTGTCCATATATATTTCCATTTCCTTAATTTGAGTTGTCAACTGAAAAATCAAATTCATTATGTCATCTTTTTCTTTCTATTCTTCTATTATTTCTTTTTTTGAGGATGTTAAATTTGAGGAAGTTTGAGCTATTTCCTCAAAGATACTATGTCTTCATTCTTCTTTTTTATCAATAAATCTGCTGCTTTGATATTAGCAGGGTCATATCCTACCTGAAAAACTAGTTCTTCTAAGGCTTTTATCCTTAGATCCTTGGCATACAAATATGTCTTATCCATTTTCATCTGATCCTGCATGTTGGAAATGGTGTTCTAGAGCTCATGAGCACTCATGGATTTATTTGTGACAGTAGAGTATAGCATTTCTGAGGTCTGTCTATGGAACTCAATTTGATCAAGAGCATGGATCTTATCTGTCTGGACTTCCAAATCAACTTTCTTATAATATGCCACTGCCTTTGGAGATTTGACTGAGGGGTGCAACACTGACATAATTAGCTTTTGATTTGAATATTCAAATGCAGACAGAAACCTATTTTGCAAACTTGGTGTCTGTTTGAGATATTGAGAATAAATATTGTTTTTTCTCTCTTCATTCTTCAGTTTGATTTGTTTATATTTTTCTTTGATGTCTAAGTCTTTCTCTTTAGCTACTTGTGATGAAGAGGCTTACATGCTCTATTGTATTTCTTTCAACTGTGTGTCTTCATTGTTGACCTATTCTTCATTATGATTCTTAGTAGTTGGCTCATTGATGATCACAGTGGCAACATCTGTTTCTAGAAAATTAGTGTTGGTATCTATAACCTTTGTTTCTTCCACATCAATTGTTACCTTTCCTTTACCTATTGAATCTAACTTGGGCCTTTTGTTATATATTAGTTTGAACTTAGTTTCAGTTGTAGTTTCTGCAACATAGGCTCCTTCTTCCCTTACTCTTTTGGTGGATTTCTCTGGATGTTCTGCAGTCTTTAAAGTATGACTAGTATTACTTTTATTTACTACATCTGTTAAGGTATTTTGAGTCCATTCAATACGATTTGCATACTTTTCTATCTCTGGCTTTGCTTCATGGATGAAAGGGGTTATCTTGCATTTAACCCTTAGTTTACTCAGGATCCCTTGTGGATCATAATTCCAAGGAAAACTTTCTTCAAATCTGAATTCCAACAGCTAATTTTATGCTTCTGTCTCTGCATCCCCATGATTGCAGATGAATGCCCCTATCTGATTTTTTAGTTTGAATTGAGTTTTATTCTTTGCTGCTATGAAATTTATAGAATCAAAATTTAGGATCTGCTTGATATACTCCAAGGCAAAGATCCTCATTGAAGGATGTTTGGGTAACTTGTAAGGTAACAAGTTTGACCCAAAGACTCTCATCTTAGTATGCTTTTCATATAAATACCAGTCACCAACCTTATTATGCTCCGACAACTGCAATATATTTTTCATTTCTTCATTTATCCTTGGTTTCTATGTTTTTGTTAACATTGTGATCACTGGATGTAGGAATAACTCTGAAAATTCTGCATAAGTGAAATCTGTACATTCTTTCCTGAGCAAAGATGTCCAAAAAATGATAGATAGAGGATTTATCTCTATGGCAAGCTTTTGGAGAGTAACAGGAAAATTATCTGATTGAAAGTATAAAAACATATGTAAAAGGAAGGAATTATATCTGAATACTCCTTCAATTGGAAAATTGATCAATTGGTAATGAATATTATTTGCAATGAAACCAGCATAGTCAAAGATTACTAATGGGGGTTGCCTTAGGGAGAAAGTGAATAAGAACCCTAAGATGGACTCATTTGTGTGTTCATCAGTAAAATATCCAAGGATGAAGGAAAGCATGGAAATTACATGTCTTGAACCTTCTGGGAATTTGGTAGTAGAATATGGGGGATTTAGTTTAGGAATTTCTACATGTGAGGGCACGAATGTTTGGAAAATCATGAATCTCTTGGGAAAATATAGGCCAATATACAACTTGGTGAGGGACTCTATGGATAAAGGGACTGCTTGGGGGTTAGGCTGAAGTTGTAGCATCTAGTTAACTGATTCAACAGTAATGGTGAAAAGCACTTCTTTATTGGCATTTACAATGGCTCTTTGATTAGGCACATAATGTTGTTGACATAACCTAATGACTTCCTAGCATGGGTGAGTTAATGGGACAACATATTTGGGTAAGTGGGATTCCCAAATATGGACTTCT